>MU681210.1:194959-249181 GCA_026770625.1 Nicotiana glauca
ATTCTTAAACGACGTTCACTTTCTTAATAAAATAACTAAAGCGGTAAATAATTTTTAAAATTGCACAAATAGGATAACATGTAGTAAAATCATATTGTAGCCAAATATAGCAGTTGAGCGACCGTGCTAGAACTACGGAACTCGGGAGTGCCTAACCCCTTCTCCCGGGTTAACAGAATTCCTTACCCGGATTTTTAGTTCACGACTGTTAATACAGAGTCAAACCCTTCCTTGATTGGGGATTCAAACCGGTGGCTTGGGACACCATAAATCACTCAAGTGGCGACTCTGAATATCTTAATGAATGAATCCCGTTTCAGTTGTCCTTAAATTGGAAAAACTCCTTTTTTATTATACCCTTCCCCGGAGTGTAGTAAAGCAGCGGAAAAAGGAGGTGTGACACTCCTCCTTACTACGTGAATATACCAGAATATCATCAATGAAGACTATGACAAACGAATCAAGATAAGGCCGGAACATGTCGTTCATCAAATGCATGAACGCTGCTGGGGCATTGGTCAGTCCAAAAGACATAACCAGGAACTCATAATGACTATATCTGGTCCTGAAGGCTGTCTTAAGAATATTCGAATCCCTGATCTTCAACTGGTGATAACTCGAACGGAGATCAATCTTGGAGAATACCCTCGCTCCCTGAAGCTTGGTCGAATAAATCATCAATGCAAGGCAAAGGTTACTTGTTCTTAATTTTTACTTTGTTCAATTGCCTATAATCAATGCACATTCTCATTGTGCCATCCTTCCTCTTTACAAACAGAACCGGTGCACCCCAAGGTGACACACTAGGCCGAATGAACCCCTTATCTAGGAGTTCTTAAAGTTGCTCCTTTAACTCCTTCAACTCTACTAGTTCCATACGATATGGCAGAATAGAAATGGGCTGAGTGCCCGGCACCAGGTCAACACCAAAATTAATATCCTTGTCCGGTGGCATGTCCGGCAGGTGTGCGGGAAATACATCAGGGAAGTCTCTCACAACTGGAACAGAATCAATACTGGGAGCCTCAGCTTCGACATCCCTCATAAAGGCAAGATACGAGAGACAACCCTTCCCAACCATACATTGGGCTTTCAAGAAAGAGATCACTCTACTAGGAACATGATCAGTCATGCCACGCCACTCAATCCGTGGCACACCTAGCATAGCCAAACTGGCTGTCTTAGCATGACAGTCCAGAATCACACGGCACGGAGATAATCAATCCATGCCTAAATTGACATCGAAGTCCACCATACTCAATAATAAAAGATCAACTCGGGTCTCTAGACCCCCAATAGTCACCATACATGACCGGTACACATGGTCTACAATAATAGTATTGCCCATCGAGTAGATATATGAACAGGTAATGCAAGAATCTCACGGGGCGTACCATAATGAGCAAAGTATGATGACACATAAGAAAAGGTGGATCCGGGATCAAACAATACAGAGGCATCTCTATGGCAAACTAAAATAATACCTAAAATGACAGCATCGGAGGAAATAGCATCGGATCTGCCTGGGATAGCATAGAAATGGGCCTGAACGCCCCCTGATTGACCTCCCCCTCTAGGGCAGTCCCTGGCTAACTGATCCCCACCCCTAGCTAGCTGGGCGGGTGGTGGTGGAGAAACTAGAGTCGAAGCTGATGATCGGCCCCTTTGCTGGGATGAACTAGCAACACGGCGGGGACACTGCATCCTCATGTATCCAAAATACCTACACCTATAGCTACTTCTCGGTGCTGGAGATGGGGACTGAAGGGAACCCCTCACACCGGGGTGACCAGCAGATGAACTCGGCATAAAAAAGCCCTGAACCGATGGAGCACGAGATGAGCTCTGAGCTGGAAGGGAACTAAGTGATGAATGGCCCTAGAGTGAAAAGTAGGTACTATGACCAGATGACACCCCTCGATAACCTAAGCGATCAGACTAACCATGTCGGAACTGTCAGCCTCTGCCATGCTGAAACTGGCCCTTCGAAGGAGCACCACTGTAACTACCAGATCCTCAAGGCCTCTTGGCCTCTCTCTCCTCTCGCTCCTGGCGACGGACAGACTCAATATCCCTGGCAATATCCACAACCTCCTTGAATGTAGCACCAGTCACCCTATCCCTAGTCATGAGAATACGGAGCTGGTATAAGAAACCATCAACAAAACCTCCTAATCCTCTCTCGATCAGTGGGAACCAACCAAACTGCATGTCGGGCTAACTTAGAGAATCGCATCTCATACTGTGAAACCATCATCTCCTCCTGACGTAGCTGCTTAAACTGCCTACACAAATCCTCTTGGCGCGACTGTGGCACATACTTCTCTAGAAAGAGAACAGAGAACTGCTTCTACGTAAGGGGTGCTGCACCAGCAGGCCTACGCCTCTCATACGCCTCCCACCAAGTGTAGGCGGCCCCAGAAAATTGAAATATGGTAAATGCCACACCACTAGTCTCAAGAATCCCTGCTGTATGAAGCATCTGCTGGCACTTATCCAAGAAACCCCCTGGGCATCCTTGCCCTCTGCACTGCTGAATGTCGGAGGCTTGAGTCTACTAAACCTCTTAAGTCGACGCTGCTCATCATCTGGCATAACTGGTACTACAAATTCCTAAACTGGTGCAACCGGCTGGGTTTGGAGGTAACCCAGGTGTCTGGAGTCCCTGCACAACCTGATCAGGTGTACGAGCAACAGGGGTCTAAATCCCTCCCACGGTCTGTGAAGTAGCTACGGTCGTAGTAGCTGAAACCGCCTGAGCTAAACCAGCACACACTGATAAGATCTGAGCTAAAGCCTCCTGAAGGCCTGGAATCACAATAAGCACATTTGGTAACTGAACTGGTGTTGTTGGAGCATCCAAAGCTGGAGCCTGATCCTGAGCTGGGGCAGCAACAGGTGTTGCCCTCACTACTCTGCCTCTGCCACGACCACGACCGCGTCCACAGCCTCTGGTGGCCTCAGCTGGTGGCACTGGTGGTCGTCCACCCCGTCCAATAGCTCGTATCCTCACCATCTGTGAGAGAATAGAATAACAGAAGTTTAGTACTCGGATCAACAAACTCGCACGATAAGAATTTCAAGAATGTGAAGTTTCCTAAAGGTTCTACAGCCTCTCGAGGATAAGTACAGACATCTCTATACCGAGCCACGAGACTCTACTAAACCGACTCATTACACGCGAGACCTATGTAACCTAGGCTCTGATACCAACTTGTCACGACCCCAATTACCGATCGTGATGGCGCATATCATATTACTAGGCAAGCCGACAAAAACCATAACCACAACCCATTTGCTATTAACATTAAGTCATTTCTAGTACAAGTTTTAAATGTGGAATTCTTTATAAGTATCATAATGACAGAAATTTGCCGAAACTCAAAACAGCAAGTACTAACACCCTTAACAATATAGTGTCACGAGTCTAGAGCCTCGAATACGTAACTGAATATCTAGTACATCAAGTTTAGGAAATGCGAAAAATAATATGGATAGAGAGGAAAAGACAGGGCTGCGGACGCCATACAGCTACCTCGTAATCTCCGGTGAAAATTGAATCGGTAGAAAGCCCTCACTCTGCCCCTCGGGCACCTGGATCAGCACATAAGGTGCAGGGAGTAACGTGAGTATGCCAACTCAGTAAGTAACTAAATTAAATAATGGACTAAAAGCAATGATGAGCAGTTAAAAAAATATAATTGAAAATAGCAACAGGATTATAGCTCAACTTTGAAGTTTAAAACCAGTTTTTCGTCAAAAGATCCCCACTTTTAGTTTAGAACTTGAAATAATATACTTAGCAGTATTTTCTATCAAAGTCTTAGTTTTAAAGGAAGAGTGAAATAGTGAAAACAACATAACAAGGCCCCTCGAGCAAAGAATCACTCAGAATACGACCCCTTGGGCAGCTTCTCAGTCACTCGTAACTCAACTCTCGTCACACAGTACTCACTCTCAACGCTCGGCTCATTTATAATCTCACAATATTAGAATCATATTAACCACTGGGACGTGCAGCCCGATCTATATATTTACACTCAACTACGCTCACTGGGGGTGTGCAGACTCCAGAGAGGATCCTACAGCCCAAGTGTCATATTGCTGCGGCGTGCAGCCCGATCCAATATATATATTGTTGCGGATTGCAACCCGATCCATATAAGTATCGATGTGGCATGCAGCCCGATCCATAACTCACAGGTATATAGATATCCTCACAATTAGGTTCTCAACCTCTCTCAGTCATAAACCTCACAGCCTCTCGGGCACGACAATAGAAACTAGGGAACTCAGCCCAAACAGTCCTCACCGCAGGGGTGGAATGGTAAAACTAGTTTAAACATTTAACTGGTAAAAACATGACTAAGGATATGGTTTCAACAAGTAAAGTGAGGAAAACAGTCAAAAATGCCCCTAAGTGTTCCTACATGTCGGCACAAGGCCCCAAACATGACATATAGCCCAATAATATAGTATAAAAGATTGAAATACAGAATAATATAAGATTTCCAACTCAAATACGTGGCTTAATAGTCTCTATGGGATGGAACAAGTCCTGATCCCTACCGGTGCACGCCCACACGCCCGTCACCTAGCATGTGCATCACCGCGTTTATCAAACCAAGTCAAATACGGGGTTTGTACCTTCAGTTCTGAATTTACAATGGTTACTTACCTCAAACCGGTGAAAATACTACTCCGTGATGCCTTTGCCTATCGAATCAGCCTCCACTCACATCGAATCTAGTCAAAATCAGAACGAATACGTCAAAATACGCTAAGGGAGGGAACAAGGCCCAAGCGAAAACAGTCAAAAAATACCAAAAATCCCGAAATTAGCAAAACCTCAGCCCCGGGCCCACTTCTCGAAACTCAGAAATTTTTACATCATTAGATTCCTCGTCTCCCCACAAGTTCATTCATATCAAGAACATAAAAATCGGGGTGCAATTGACCCCTCAAATCCTCAATTTAAGCCCTCTAAAACTCAAGCCCTAAATCTCTATTTTTAGTCCTGTACTTCCTTTAAATTTCAGTCTCAATCCCTGAAATATTATCATAGATATGTGTTTTAAGTCAAAAATCCTTACCTCAATGAAGTCCCTTTGATTCCTCTCTTCAAAATCGCCCAAAGCTCCCAATTTCGAGTTCAAAAATGGTTAAACCCTTCAAAAATCGCGAAGGATGAAATATATACCTTTTGCCTAGGACTAACCGCATCTGCTGTCCCACCATCCGCTTTTGCAGAAATTTACTAAAGGGCCAAAACCGCATCTGCGCTCCACTAGCCGTATCTGCAGATTCGCAGGTGCAGGCCCCCTACCGCATCTGCGATTCCAGTCTTTCTCTCCCAAAACTGCCTTTGCGGTTATTCTCCAGCATGTGCGACACTGCACCTACGATCCCCAAAAGTGCGAAAATACCAGAAGCAGCACAGTTTCTGCAATCGCTCAAGTTCGAAATCTTCCTGTTAACCATCCGAAATCACCCGGAGGCCCCCAAGACCTCAACCAAAAGCACACACATCCTCCAATACCTTATACAAACTTGTTCCTATCATCAAAACACATCGAATTCAAGCCTAAGTTTCTAAAATCTTCCAAAACACGCTTTTGATCAAAAACCAAACCAAACCACGTCCGAATGACCTAAAATTTTGCAAACACATCCCAAATAACACAACAAAGCTACTACCACTCTCGGAATTCCATTCCTACCCTTATATCAAAATCTCACCAATCAATCGGAATTTGCTAAAGTATCAACTTCGTCAATTCAAGCCTAATTGTACTCCAGACCTCCAAACCCATTTCGATCACACTCCTAAGCCATAAATCACCTCCCGAAGCTAACTGAACTAGCAAAACTCACATCCGAGTCCTCTAACACATAAGTCAATATTTGGTTGACTTTTCCAATTTAAGCCTTCTTAAAATAGACTAAGTGTCTCAAACCTTATCAAAATCATTTTGGACTCGATCCGATGAACCCGATACTACAAAACACATATTATGAAGGATAAAGAAGCAAAAATAGGAGAAACGGAGCGGTAACTCATGAGACGACTGGCCGGGTCGTCACACTTTCACACTTTTTCTTGTCCAAGAATCTTTGACTTCAGGTCAGAATGTCTAACTCAGTGAATGCGTATGAAAACAATGGTCTTTAAGACCGTGGAGAGAATGGTGTAGTTGTTCTAGGTATTAGTGTACCACCACGAATCCCTAAGAATGCATCAGATCCAATCCCTATAGATATGGTCTCATGTGATGCTCAACACGTCGATATAAGCTCCCACACTAACAGAAGCACACACCAAGGAGACCAATAAGAAGCTCAGAAAACCCCAGCTCGGGAGGAACAAGAGGTTAGCCTTTATTTTATTTTTGAAATGTTACAGGCACAACAGTTAGCGATTGCTCAACTGCAAAGCCATCAAAAAACTCCAAGCATTGTAGCACCGAAAATGGCTCCTCAAGCCGAATAGGTACTGGAAAGATCAAGCAACAATGGGTCAGCAGTAGACCCTGCTATTATGAAAATGCTCGAGAACCTCACAAAGAGGATTGAATTGGGTGAAAAAATGATAGAGGCCAATGATAAAAAGGTAGAGACCTGAAACTCAAGGATCGACCAGATCCCCGGTGCACCCCCGATCCTGAAGGGTGTAGATTCAAAGAAGTTCGGAAAAAAGCCATTCTCATTAAATGTCGCTCTGAAGCCTATCTCGAGAAATTCAGAATGCCCGACTTTATGAAGTACAACTGAACCTCCGATCTGAACGAGCACGTTACTACTTATACTTATGCGGCATAGGGCAACGACATAAGGGACGACGAGATCGAGTCCGTCTTGCTAAAAAAGTTTGGAGAGACACTCTCGAAAGGGGCCATGATGTGGTATCACAATCTAGCTCTAAATTCAATAGACTCATTTGCCATGCTGGCAGATTCTTTCATAAAGGCACATGTTGGTGCCATCAAGGTAGCTACAAGGAAATTCGACTTCTTCAAAATCAAATTAAGGGAAAACAAGATGCTGCAAGAGTTCCTGTCTCGCTTTCAATTGGAGCGAATGGAATTACCACCAGTCTCCGATAACTGGGCAGTGCAGGCCTTTACCCAAGGCCTGAATGAGCAAAGCTCGATGGCTTCGAAGAAACTGAAGCAGAATTTGGTTAAATACCCCGTCGTGACTTGGTCAGATGTCCACAACTGATATCAGTCGAAGATTAGGGTAGAGGACAACCAATTGGGAGCCCCCTCGGGCTCGGTATATCCAAGCAGACTCCTGGAAAAGGAGCCAAAGCCAAACAAAGAAAGGTACCAACCATACACCAAAGATAGTAGACACGCCCCAAGGCATAACATACTACGAAATGATCGAAGAACATACAGAGATCAGAATCCTCTGGGACTCGTGAGCAGAGTAAAATTCAATAGGCACACAGGACCGACTGAGGCGCCCCGCCTGTCAGAATACAAATTCAACATTGACATTTCGGACATCGTATCTGCAATCAGTAAAATCAGATACACTAGGTGGCCAAGACCTGTACTATCAAATTCATCGCAGAGGAAACCTAACTTAGTATGTGAATTTCACGGCACACACGGTCACAAGACCAAAGATTGCAGACAACTCCAAGAAGAAGTAGCCCGGCTAGTCCGCAAAGGGCACTTCCAAGAGTTCCTTAGCGATCGAGCCAAATATCAGTTTCGGGAAAAAAGGAAAACATGAACAATGAAACAGATGAGCCGCAACCTGTCATCCACATGATCATGGGAGGAATCGATATCCCACAAGAACCCTCTATCAGAAGAACAAAAATATCTATCACCAGGGAAAAATGAACCCGAGGTTACATACCCGAGGACACTCTCACATTCAGTGATGAGGATATCGAGACCCTGTCTTAGCTTCATAACGACGCACTAGTAATCTCTTTTCTTGTGAATACATTTCAAATTAAACGTTTACTTGTGGATCCAGGTATCTCGGCCAACATTATCAGGTCGAAGGAGGTGGTGGAGCAGCTTGGACTGCTTGACCAAATCGTGCCCGCCTCTCGAGTCCTCAAAGGATTCAACATGGCGAGCAGAACAACAAAAGGGAAAATCTTCCTCCCGGTCAACGTGTCCGGGATGATCCAAAATGCTAAATTCTAGATCATCGAAGGAGACATGATATACAATGCCTTGCTCGAAAAGTCGTGGATACACCGCATGTGATCAGTGCCATCAATTCTTCATCAAATGATGAAGTTCCCAACAAATGACAGAATAAAAACCATATATGGGGAACAACATGAAGCGAGGGAGATATTCGTGGTGCACGATGTGGCACCATCATCTATGCCTCCAACATTGAAGGGGCCAAAGGATAAACAAATAGTGAAGTAGAAATCACAAGACACATCATCGGCTACACACAAAAAAAACAAACAAAGGACCGCACCGCATCCCCTAAGGAAATGTTTGGAGCATATCGAGGCTCAAAGCGCCATCGCCACTAAGTTATAACCATCTTCCTTTTTATTTACATCTTACACTAGCCTTTGTGCAGATTTCCAATCAGAACTATCGAAGCGTTGTCCAACTCGAAGACCTTAAGGTTTCAAAGCATACGCTGCACTTTTTTCCTTCGATCGGGTTTTATCCCAAGAAGGATTTTACCGATGAAACATCTATATGCTACCTAAGGAAGACTCAACAAGTATTCAAGGCTTCTCTTCAATCAACCTCGAATACTGGGGGCATCCCCCCCCCCCCGAAAGATCACCTCCTCGGAGAAGCTAAAATATGCCAAATGGGGTATCAATAGGAAAATGATATACCGGGCCAAACGGTCAACAAACCATATTTGTATAGAATAATCGAGCCCCAGACAGCAAAAACATGTATACTTGTACCAAGTAATCAAAGAATATTTTCCCCTCCATCAAAGCATTTTCATGTTTCAAAGAAGTTTGCTATCTTTACAAAAATGGTTCCAAAGCCAAAAAATGTCTCGAACACTGGGGTACTGGCGTCAAAAACTTGAAGCAATATGACCTCCAGGTCGAGAACCTCAAAATCATAAGCCTTCAAGGAGGCAACACCAAGTTTACAAAGAACGGCTCCAGAGCCAAAAAACGTTCGATGTCTCGGGGACTGTCATCGGCTATCATCCCATCGAGCAATTAGAAACTCAAGGACGTAAGACAACATTCAGGCAACCTCGAGTCTAAAAGCCCTCTATACGGCATTACTAGAAATTGTAAGACCTCAAGCAAGGCATGAACTATACTTTTACCAAGTAACCTATCTGTAAGACCTCAAGCAAGGCATGAACCATACTTGTACTAAGTAACTTCTCTATAAGACCTCAAGTCTGGCATGTTAAAATTTATAAGACCTTAAAAAAGGCGTAATCTAGATCTTAAATTTAATCCTATATATCCGAACATATAAGACCCCTAGAAAGGCATACCCTCGATATAGACGCCGAAACTACTTCACTCAGGGACTGAAAGGATCTGGACAAACACAATGACTATGGTCAAAAGGCTGTACCAGCCAAACTAATGTGACTCAGGGACACCCAGCATCGCTATAAAATCACAGGTCTTTAATTATTTCGAAAAGAATCGGTTAATCAGTCTACCCTCGACTTAAGCAAAAGAGCTTCGATCATATAATCTCTAAACTATAGGCAACGAAATCATTTAGCCCTTGAGTGAAACCTCACGATGTGCTCATCTATCGCCATATAACAGCTCATAATTGAGGTTCTTATCAAACCGTCGAAGAGCCAAGCGATCATAAAAACTTCAAAAGTATTTAACAAGGGAAAAATAAAGCCTACACTAAGAGGTCGTACTGACCTAATGCGTAAGAGACACTATCACCACCCTAAATTTAGAAGTCATACTAACCTAGTACGTAAGAGCCATTATCGCCAACTTAAAATTAGAGGGCGTAACAACTTAACGCGTAAGAGTCTAAGGGCTAGCTTGAAATTTAAAAACTTGAAGGCCAATGAACTCGAGTCTGACTCAGAGACTGAGCCCGAAACAGTTAACTAAAAAACACCTAAAGGAACATACGTGAGAGCCACTATCACCAGCTTAAAATAAAAGGTCGTACTGACCCAATGCATAAGAGGCCAGATGCCAGCCTATATTAGAGGTCATACCAACCCAACACACAAGGGCCTACGAGCCATCCCAACAATCCTCAGGGTCGAATTACAAACTGAAGTGTTTTTACTCAAAGGCCAATTCATCTGGCTAATCATTGCCACAACATCAAAGCTCAAGACAAAGGAAAAAACACACGTGCAAATAGAAATTCATGAAAGGAAAAAACCGAAAGGTTTCTTTATATATACACATGTATGAAACAATGTGAGGCTACATTTACAAAGTTCTCTAAGAACATTATACAAAGAATCGAATAGAAAAAAACCTAGTCTATTTTTCCCTCGGGGACTACGGCCCCATCGAACTCTTCTCCACTATCTTCGACATCAGACAAGAGAAATTTGGCGTCATATTTATTCGATCTGGCATGTGCTGAGAGATCGAAGCCCCTAACATGAATCTCTTCGAGGGTTTCCCTCCGAGATTTGCACTGGGTATATTCATTACTTCTGCTCTCTCGATTGCAAGCACCTCTCAACTTTGCTCGAACCTCAGCGGCATCTTTTAAATAAATAGCCACTTTCTTGTCAGCCTTAGCCCAAATTTCTTTAGCTTAAGTCTGGGCATCCACGACCTTGGCTTTCATCTCCAAAAGGTCAGACTCGAGCCTTGCAATCCTACTCGTTTGAACTAAGCTATTTTCATGAGCGTTCCGGACCTGCACCTTGAGTGCAAAAACCTTGTCCAGAGCATTCTTCTTGGCTGCAATATGGACATCTATCTAAGCCCTTAGCTCGTTACACTCATGCTTGGCCTAGCCGACCTCACTCCAAAGGCGTTCCAGATCCTTTGTCTTGCTCTGCAACTAAGGTATCAAAATATTAATCTCTAAGGATAGAAAAGGATCATGCACTCCCTCATAAAAAAGGTTACCTGTTTCTCAATGTGACTCTCGTAGTTCAGGCTTCGATTCACCTCGTACTGAAGGTGCCTCAATTCTTTCCTCTTTTATCACAAAGGAGCCTGAGGAACTTCTCAATGTCCAAGGCTTTCCTTAATCGGGCTTCACAGCGATGCAGCTCGGACTTGAGCTTGTCAAAGGCCTATGAAAAAGAAGCTCGATAAGAAAACAAAAATGTAAAATCAGAAGATCAACAGAGTCAACCAAAGCTCACCATAGAACAAAGTTGCTAACCCTCCTCAAAGGTCGAGCGTGAACTTGCTGGCCTGGTCTCACCAGCCCCAGTTGAACCAATCTCGGTAAGGGCACAGTCGCTCGAGACCCCGCTTGATTTAGGCGGCCCCTAGTCTCGAACACCCCTCGAAGTACCTTTGACAAGGGGTGGGGATGGCGGTTGAACACCTGTATCCCTCGAAGTACCTTCGACGGGGGGTGAGGACGGCGGCTGAACACCTATATCCCTCGAAGTACCTTCGGCGGGAAATGAAGATGGTAGCAAGAGAGGAACCACTTTTCTAAGGCTATAAGCCTCAGATGCTGCAGTATCAGCTGATACATCTTCTTTGAGCCTTCGAGCAGGGCTTTCCTCGATATGAGAACTCTCATTCTTCGAGGACCCCTTCCGCTTGTTGTCAGTCCTTGACCCCAAACCTGACGATTCTTCCTCCTCCCCAAGGAGGGCACGACCTCATCTCAGAAAAATCTCCAATGCCTGCACTGACGGAGTTAGTGCACATAAAAGAAACTACCTTTCAAATAAATCAAGCCACACACCATGTACCGTGATATTTTTCCTCCCATCTACCCTTGGCCAGATCTCGCCACTTACACTCATTGTAAGTCGAACAAGCTGCCCGTTTTTTAGACCAATCTGCCAAGTTGAGAATCTCGTATGGCATCCATGGGATTGATGCAAAGCATATTTACAAAATTTGCCTTCACCATGGGCAAAAATAATAAGAACACAAGTGTACCACTTACGTGTGAAACCATTTGTCAGGAAATAGAAGGAACTCTGCGGGGATAATATCAACATTATGAACTCGAACGAAACGACTCATCCACCCTCGATCCCCATCTTCTTCATTACTAACAACAAAGGGCTGAGTGGATCGATGTTGCAGAGTAATCAGGCCTCGATGATACAAGGGCCGGTACAGTCTAAGAAGATAACTGAGGGTGAACTCGAGCCCTATTTTATCTGCAAAATACCTTAACATCATCACTATCCTTCAAAATGACGGGTGAACCTATGCCAGGGTAACCCAACATCTCCTACAAAATTTGAGTACAACTCTATCGAGGGGGGCCAACGTAAATGGGTACATATACATGTTCAAAAACCCCTCGACATGATCCATGATGCTCTCTTCTGGGGAAAACACTTACATTACCATTTTTTCTCCCAATTTGGAGTCCTTTCTAACTACCTCGAGGTGATCCTCCCCTATTGAGGAAATAAACCTCGACGCATGCTCCCGATGACCCTGAACATTGGGAGGTATCTCTAACGCAAATTCCCTCCTCGTAATAAAGCAAGTCGAGGGTAGCTCACCAGGTACTGGTAGTGTACCACCGACCGAGCGAGAAGCAGAGGCGGAACTCTCCTCTCCTTGGTGAACGGGTTTTGACGTAGCAGCCATGGAAGGTAAAGGCTTGGGCAAAAGCTTTTGGAATGGTAAGAGAAATAACACAGAAAATAGATCTATAAAAGAGATAGCTACTTAAAATAGCGGAGTTCCCAGAAAAGAGATAAGCAAATGCAAATATAAAGAGCAAGCAGCAATTGTTTGCCTATCTTGAAGGCCAATTAATTCTGACCATGTCAGCACCATTTATTAGGGAAGTGTACCGGTGGGACCACCCCGGTCGCTTCACAATTGTGGCATATAAATGTTATTGTCACACAACGCTCAGGGGGCTATTGAGACCCCGAAGATTTCTGTTGTAACAAGCATCAATTCTAAAAGGCAAATCTACCTAACCTCGAGATGGTGCCCAATCTCGAGGGTCCTGACTGCTCCAAATATGGGCTCCGAATAGCCAACGTCAAAATTCAACAGACTAACTTAACATAAGCATTGAGAATAAATTTGAAGACTTAAAGCAGAGAAATTTTCTTAAATAGCCAAAAATATATTTACAAGGGGAGTCTTTGCAAGACCTTTTACCCCAAGAAGTTCATACACAAAAAGAATGAAAGATGAAGTGGGCGTATTCTTCGCCATCACTACTCTCTGATTCATCTTTGGAGCGACCATCTGAAGTATTTGGGAATGCCTATACTTCATCCAAGTCTCGGCCCTCCTCAATCTCAGTTGAGACGTCGGCGCATTTAGCATTTGCTTTCTCGAAAGCTTGCCTCCTTGCCTCTGCACGAGCGTAAGCAATGGCCCTATCCAGATTCTGCTTCGCTTTCTCCAATATTTCTCGGGCTCGTTCATTCACAGCAGCACCATCTTTCGTATACAAGGATGCATTTTTTTCAGCTGTAGACTTGACTGCCAGTAGTGTGGAAACCTCTTTTTAGCACTTTGAAGAAGGTCCTGGGTCGACGATAGTTCCGTCCGTAAAAGATCCCTCTCTGAGGTAACGACCTCATTTTGCCCCCTCAGCTCTAGGACCTCCACATCCTTGGCGGTAGCCTACTCCCGAAGTTGCCTGACAAGGGCATCCTTTTGCCTGATCTACAAATGTAAAGCAAGTTGGTAAGCAGTAAATTATAAGAATGAAAGGTATGTTCGTAAAATGCAGTGTTACCTGCTCAGCAAGGCCAGCTTTTTCTTGGCACACTCCCTCCAACCTTGCCTAGAACCCGCTCAACTCCTCCTCCTTCCAGGTAGAAGAGGCCTCCGACTCTTTCAGCATCGAGGTGAGCACCTTGAGCTCCTTCCCGTGGTAAGAAAGCTCATCTTGGAGCTTGTGGAAGGCACGGTCATACATCTTCTTAGCCTGCAGAAACACAAAAAAGAAGTCGAGTACAAAGATTTAAGACACGAATGGTACGACAAAAATGTCACCCGCTAGTGAAGCCTCTCTGCCTCCTCGAGAGAAATGGGAGCATCGAGGTCAATATCCTCGTCAACATCGGCGAGGAGGTCTTCAAGTACACTTTTCCCTTTGTGATAGGCCCCCACATTGGCTATATTTGGGTCAGTGCATCCCTGATTTCCCCCCGGTGAGTACGAATGGCCAAAAGAAAGGCCACCTAGGGCATTAAGTTCTCTAAGGGTCTCATCTTGCCCCGAGAAGCTTCGGGTTGAGGTCCTCCAAAATCACCAGCAACAGTTTCATTAGTGCAGACTGTGCCATGTCCGATTTGAAACTCGGGGATTGTGCCTAAACCCTCCTCGAGGGTCTCCTCAACATGGGCTCGATTTGTATCGACCATTTCGATTCGGTAGCCCTCGGCCCAGCAACCTGCAGAACATCCATGCTCGATCTCATCCTTTGTGCCAAAGGATATTCATTATCATAGTCATCTTCACCCTCAGTGCCAGGACTTTCCGTGGCAGCTGAAGTCGATACCTTGACATCGGTCCAAGGCCGGCAAGATTTAGGTTTCTTTGACTTAGGAGACTCAGCAGCCGCCTCTTTCTTCCTCTTCTTTCCATTACCAGGCTTTAAGGTCCCTTCCTCACTGTTAGCAGACGACCACATTAACACTCAATCGCCAAGGCCAGCACAAGCATAATGCTCAAAGCTCACCAACGTGGAAGATATGCAAAAAGGATATGGAAACATAGTAAAGATAGCAATAAAATGCTTACTGTGATTCTTGGCTGGCCACCGCATTTTGGCCAAGTCGCGCCAAGTACGCCGAGATAAGGAAATGAAGAATTCAACTGCCTAATCCACCTCGATAGGTCCTGGACTACGTCAGGGTACCAAACAACAGCTGGATAATCAAAAGGAAGTTTTTTGTCACGTCCCCAGTTTGCCCTCCGTGAAATATCATGAAAGCACCTAGTCTCTACGACTAGGTAAGCCTAACAATTTTTGGAAAAAGGATAACAACAAATAAAACTAGAAGAACTGCGGATAAACTAATAAAACCGAAGATAAAAATATAAAAGTGTTAAGATGCCGCTCGGCATATACAATAAAAGATCTCAAAACCGAACAAACTCCTAAAACCTGGAATCCCATAAATCACAAGCTATGAATGTCTAAATAAATAAAAAAGATAGAAGGGCTATCACTACAAGATAGAATGGAAAGGGACTCCTCGATTTGTGAACGCCGCAGATATACCTTGAAGTCTCTGGAGAATCGCCTCGCCTCAAAGGTAGTAGGGCTAAGTCGAAATACCTGGATCTGCACACGAAAAACATGTGCAAAAAAGGTCATGAGTACACCACAATGGTACACAGTAAGTGCCAAGCCTAACCTCGATCGAGTAGTGACGAGGAAGGTCAGGGCCCTACCGGTCATGTACAATAGTACATAAGGAAAGAACTAATATTAAAGTAATACATGGTAATAAAAGTAACGACAACTGCAACAGAGACAAAATAATCATAAAAGGAAAATACAACTCAAAACAGAAATAACAACTGGGGATATCCCAGTATACCGTCCTGTAGTCCCAAATAAAAATATCCAGTGGATCTCCCAGGTGTCGTGTCGTAGTCCAACTCATAGTGCGCGGGGATCTATCGGAATCCCGATCCGTAGTCCCAAATGTAAATATCCAGCACTGGGGGAATCTACCGGGTGCAGTCCCATACAAATTCGTAGCCCAAAGTAAACAAGCTTGGGGATTTCCTGAGATACCGTCCCGTAGTCCCAAAGTAAACACATAGCAGCAACATGAAGAATATTCAATTCAGTCCAAATTCCATACCAAGGTAAACAAATATTTCTAACCTAGCATGCTACATAGAATTCAAATAAAGCAGTTTGATCAAGTAAATCAATTGAGTCAATTAGACATGCTTCCCTAAGCTAACAGTAGGATTAAATTGCAGGTAGTATAAATAGGAAAGAAAACTCAGTTATAGTTACTTAATGAAAATAGGATTTTCAACAATTAGCACATGTACGCACTCGTCACCTCACGTATAAGTAATTTTATATATCAACAATACCAAATCCTAAGGGAAGTTCCCCCACGCAAGGTTAGGCAAGCCACTTACCCCGAACTCGCTCAATCAACTCAATACCATGTTCTTGCCACAAGTACCCAACTCTGAATGGCCTAAATCTATTCAAAGTAACTGCATAATGTAAATATAACTTCAAGTAACTAATTCAACTAATTAATTTGAAGCAAACACGCTAAATTAGGAAAATTGCTCAAAAATTCCCTACGCTCACGTCTCAAAATCGGGTAAAATTTACAAATTTGGAATCCTCACACTCTCACGAGTTCATATATACAGAAGTTACTCCAATCCGACATCAAATTCTTGATGAAAACTCCAAAATTAGGCCTAAGAACTTTCCCACTTTTCTCCAAATTGTCATTCCAAATTCGAATTTAAAGGATGAATTTAAGAATAGATTCAGGGAAATTAACAAAATGAGTAAGAATTACTTACCCAAAGCACTGAGGTGAAAATCTCTCTCAAAATTGCCAATCTCGAGCTCCCAAATCAATTTTCCAAGTTTTGAGACTAAACCCTCGTTCTGCCCCTTTTTCTTAACAGTGGAACCGCATCTGTAGCTTTGGGACCACACTTGCGGTCCCGCTTCTGCGGAACGCAAGTCACATCTATGAAATTTTATTTAATAGCAATTTTCGCACCTGCGGTCTAGCATGTGCGTTTGCCTTCTCGCACCTGCGGTTTATGGAGCCTGGCTAATCCCGCTTCTGCGGTCAGCCTGTCACTTCTGCGGTGCCGCACCTGCAGTCCCTTTCACGCAGATGCGGTTATAATAGGTTCAACCAACATAAAAAATTCCTAAGTCCAATTAAACTTCCGTTAAGCACCCTAAACCAATTCTAAAACATCATACGAACTTATTCCAACCTTCGAATCACATCAAACAATGCTAAAACCACAAATCACTCTCCAATCCAAGCCTAAGGATTTCCAAAACTTCAAATTTCCGCTTTCGATCAAAAAGTCTATCAAACCTTCCCCAAATGACCTAAAATTTTGCACACACATCCCAAATGACACAACAGACCTATTTCAACTTCTGAAATTCCATTCTGACCCCGATATCAAAATCTCATTATCGATCCAGAAACTTCAAAAATTCAACTTTCAGCATTTCAAGCCTAAATAAGATACGGACCTCCAAAACACAATTCGAACATGCCCTAATCCCTAAATCACCCAATGGAGCTAACGGAACCAACAAAACTCCATTTCGAGGCTGTCTTCACACTGTTCCAACTATGATCCAAATTCTAAAGCTTAAACTCTCATTTAGGAACTAAGTGTCCCAAAACACTCCAAAATTCAAAACGAACCTTCCCAAAAGTTTATAATAGCAGAAATAAACACAAGGAATGCAGTTTATAGGGGATCATGGCATTAATTCTTACAAAGACTGGCCGGGTTGTTACATCCTCCCATAGTTAAACATTCGTTCTTCCTCGAACAAGCATAGAGACATACCTAAAGTAGTGAAAAGATGAGGGTAATGGCTGCGCATATCCTGCTCAGTCTCCCAGGTCACCTCCTCGACCGGCTGACCCCGCCAATGAACCTTCATTGATATAATGTTATTTGACCTTAGCTTTCGAACCTACCTATCCAATATTGCCACCGGCTCCTCAATATAAAATAGATCCTTGTCCAAATGGACTGAACTGAAATCCAGCAGGTGCAATGGATCATCGTGATACCTCCGGAGCATCAAAATATGAAATACCAAATGAACTCCTACCAAGCTGGGAGGTAAGGCAAGCTCATAAGCAACCTCCCCAACATGCCTCAATATCTCAAAAGGGACAATAAACCTCTGACTCAACTTCCCCTTCTTTCCAAATCTCATAACGCCCTTCATTAGCGAACCCAAAGCAAGACCCGCTCTCTAACTATGTAAGAAACATCACGAACTTTCCGGTCGTATGTCTGGATTGGGCTGTGCGAAGTATATCCTGAATCACCTTAACCTTCTCCAAAGCATCATGTACCTAGTCTGTGCCCAATAATCTAGCCTCACCCAGCTCGAACCAACCCACCAAGGATCTACACTACCTACCATATAAAGCCTCATACGGTGCTATCTGAATGTTAGACTGATAATTACTGTTGTAGGCGAACTCTGCCAATGGCAGGAACTAATCCCAATACCCTCCAAACTCCATCACACATGCACGGAGCATATCCTCAAGAATATGAATAGTGCGTTCGGACTGTCTATCCGTCTGGGGGTGAAATGATATACTCAACTCCACCTGAGTACCCAACTCATGTTGTACGACCCTCCAGAATCATGATCTGGACTGAGTACCTCTGTCTGAAATGATAGTACTAGAATATTATGCAGACGAACAATCTCCCAGATATAAATCTCCTCCAACTGCTCTGAAGAATAGGTAGTACACACAGGAATGAAGTGCGCAGACTTGGTCAGCCGATCCACAATCACCCAAACGGCATCAAACTTTCTTAAAGTTCGTGGGGTCCCAACTATGAAGTCCACGGTGATCCTCTCCCACTTCCACTCCGGAATCTCTATCTGCTAAAGCAACCCAACCGGTCTCTGGTTCTCATACTTCACCTGCTGACAATTGAGGCACCGAGCGACAAACCCAACTATATCTTTCTTAATCAGCCTCCACCAATAGTGTTGTCTCAAATCCTGGTACATCTTCGCGGCACTCGGATGAATGAAATACCGCGAACTATGGGCCTCCTCTAGAATCAACTCCCAAAGCCTATCAACATTGGGTACATACACCCAACCTTGTATCCTCAATACACTGTCATCACTAATAGTCATATATCCGGCATCTCCATGCAGGACCTTGTCCTTGTGAACAAGTAAATGAGGGTCATCAAACGAACGCTCTCTGATACAATCAAATAAAGAAGACCGTGAAACCAAGCAAGCTAGAATTTGACTGGGCTCTGAAAGGTCCAATCTCAAAAACTGACTGGCTAAGGCCTAAACATCCATCACCATAGTTCTCTCCGCTGCTAGAAAATCAGCCAAACTCTCCGCCCAGCGACTTAAATCATCGGCCACCACATTAGCCTTGCACGGGTGATACAAACTAGTGATATCATAGTCCTTCAGCAGCTCTAACCACCTCCTCTGGCACAAATTAAAGTCCTTCTTCTTGAATACATGCTTCAAACTTCGATGATCAGTATAAATCTCAAAAGGCACACCGTAAAAATAATGACGCCAGATCTTCAAGGCGTAAACAATAGCAGCTAACTCGAGATCATGGACATGATAATTCTTCTCATGTACCTTCAACTATCTGGACGCGTAGGAAATCACCCTACCGTCCTACATCTATACCTCTCCAAGGCAAATCCTTGAGGCATCACAACAGACAGAATAAGACCTCGAACCTGTAGGCAATATCAAAACTGGGGTTGTAGTCAAAGCTGTCTCGAGCTTCTGAAAGCTCGCCTCACACTCTTCCGTCCATTGGAACGGAGCACCCTTTTGGGTCAGCCTGGTCATAGGTACCGGAATAGATGAAAACCCCTCATCAAATCGATGGTACTAACCCACCAAGACAAGAAAGCTACGGATCTCTGTAGCTGAGGATGGTCTGGGACAACTCTAAACTGTTTCCACTTTCTTCAGATCCACCTTTATCCTCTCACTAGATACCACGTGACCCAAGAACGCCATGGAATCCAACCAAAACTCATATTTCGAGAACTTTGCATATAACTTCTTTTCTCTTAAAGTCTGAAGCGTTGTCCTTAGGTGGTGCTCATGATCCTCTCGACTCTGGGAGTATACCAGAATATCATCAGTAAAGACAATGACGAACGAGTCAAGATGTGGCCGGAACACACTGTGCATCAAATGCATGAAGGTTTTTGGGGCATTGGTCAGCCTAAATGACATAATAAGGAACTCGTAATGACCATACCAAGTCCTGAAAGTAGTCTTTGGGATATTTGGCTCCCAAATCTTCAACCGATGGTAACCTGAATGCAAGTCAATCTTAGAAAATACTCGTGCACCCTGTAGTTGGTCAAACAAATCATCAATACGAGGCAAAGAATAACAGTTTTTCACTGTAACCTTGTTCAACTGGCGATAATCAATGCACATATGCATAGAACCATCATTTTTCCTCACAAACAAGATAGGAGCACCCCAAGGTGATACACTGGACCGAATAAAACCCTTATCAAGTAATTTCTATAACTGATCCTTTAACTCCTTCAACTCAGGAGGAGCCATTAGATACGGAGGAATAGAAATGGGCTGAGTGACCGGCAACAAATCAATGCCAAAATCAATATCTCTATCGGGCAGCATGCGCAGAAGATTAGCTGGAAACACATCAGAGAAATACCGTACTACTAGGACTGAATCAACTGTAGGGGTATCAATACTGACATCTCTCACATAAGCTAGATAAGCGTCACACCCTTCTCAACCATTCGTTGAGCTTTAAGGAAAGAAATAACTCTACAAGGAGTGTGATATAAAGCACTCTTCCACTCAACTCGCAGTACACCTACCAAAGCCAGCGTCACAATTTTGGCGTGACAATCAAGAATAGCATAATGGGGAGACAATCAGTCCATGCCCAAGATAACATCAAAATCTTCCATGCTGAGCAATAGTAAATTAGCTCTGGTATCAAAACCACTAAGAGCAACCAAACACGATTGATAACGCGGTCCACAATAAGAGAATCTCCCACAAGAGTAGAAACATAAATAGGGGAACTCAAAGAATCCCGAGATACACCCAAATTTTGAGCAAAATAAGAAGACACATTAGAATAGGTGGAGCCTGGATCAAATAAAACCAATGCATCTCTGTGACAAACTAGGACAATACCTGTGATGATAAAATCAGAGGCGATAGCCTTGGTACAGGCAGGAAGGGCATAATATCTTGCTTGGCCTCCTTCTCTAGGGCGACCTCTACCTCCCCAACCTCCATCTCTAGCTAGCTGAGCAGGTGGGGTGGCAACTGGTGCTGTAATCATAGCCTGAGAACCCTTCGGGGCACGCTGTGGCTGAGAAGTCTGCGGAGGTGGGGCAATCCCTCACCATATGGCGTATACCATGACACTCAAAACAAGCTCTAGGAAGACGTAGCGGTTGTAACTGGCTCAGGCCATGTCTGTTGTACTGGCCACTAAAAGCACCCCGTGCATGAGGCGTACTAGATACTAGAGGTGCATTATAAGTCTCCTAAGGCCTACGAGGAGCTGGAATACCATTAGCTGCTGGAAGAGCTGAATGAATGAGGCGACTCATGTAATCCCTACCAAGACGACCTATAGCTGGGGCACGTGCACCAGAATAATGGCCCGACTCTAGAGACCTCTAGGCCTCCCTCTCCTCTCTGTATCAAGCATGCATACCCTCTATCCTCCTAGCAAATCTCACCACATGCTGATAAGAAATATCCATCTCCAACTCACGAGCCGTGCTAGACCTGATGCTAGGAATAAGCCCCTCAATAAACCGGCAAACCCTCTCGCAAACAGTAGAAACCAAGGCTAGTGCATGTCTAGACAATCTAGTGTAACGGACAGCATACTTCGAGACAGTCATAGTACCCTGGCGCAAATGCTCAAAATCTGCATGCCATACATCCCTGAGGCTCTAAGGAACATACTCTCTCAGGAACATATCTGAAAATTGAGTCCAATTTAGGGAAGCTACCTCGTCTGGACTGTCTAACTCATAAGTACGCCACCATACATAGGCGTCTACTCGAAGCTGGAAAGTAGTGAAGGAAACCTCGCTCGATCATAATATACCCATGGTATATAGGATATGGTAGCACTCATCTAGAAATCCCAAAACATCCTCTGATGCTAGACCACTGAATACAGGAGGCTTGTACTTATTGAACCTATAAAGCCTCCGTTGCTCATCCTCGAAATCCATTGTCATGTCCTCGGGCTAATCTAGGGCTACGGACTGTACAGGAATAATCCCTGGGACCTGATCAACATGCACTCGCTGCTTAGGAGTGAGAGCGGGGATTCCGTGTTCCTCCCCTATCCTAGGATGTGGCTGCAGCAAGAGGAAGAAACCCTGCCTGAGCCAGAGTAGTGTACATGCTCATGAACTATGCAAGAGTCTCATGAATGCTGGAGTAGTAGTAGAAGTAGGCGTATTAGGTGTCTAGGCTCTGGCGGGAGCTGGTGGTGGCTCCTCAGTGGCAGCTTGCATGGGTGCTCTGGTTGCACCGCATGCGAGTCCTCAGCCTCTACCCCAACCCCGGCCTCTAACGGCTCCTGTAAGGGCCACGGGTATCTGATCATCTCTGGTAGCATGTGTCCTCACCATCTGTGAGAGAATAGAAGACAGAAGTTTAGAATTTTGATATTAAAAATCTCGCAAGATAAGGAAATCAAATGAAGTGGAATTTTCCTAACAGTTACATTGCCTCTCGCAAATAAGTACAGACATCTTCGTACCGATCCGCGAGACTCTAAAAACCGGCTTGTGATTCATAACTACTATGAAACTATATCTCTGATAGCAACGTGTCAC
Source organism: Nicotiana glauca (assembly GCA_026770625.1). NCBI lineage: Eukaryota > Viridiplantae > Streptophyta > Magnoliopsida > Solanales > Solanaceae > Nicotiana > Nicotiana glauca. The sequence continues at coordinate 217,671 of MU681210.1, forward strand.
GGCCCCAGTTCACCCACCGTGAACTATCGTGACGGCACCTAGTCTCTACGACTCGGTAAGCCTAATAATTTGCGGGAAAAGGATAACAACAGATAAAAACTAGAAGAACTGCGAATAAACTAATAAAATCGAAAATAACAATATAAAAGTGTTAAGATGTCGCTCAGAATATACAATACAATATCTCAAAATTGAACACTCCCAAAACCCGGAATCCTATGAATCAGAAGCTACGAATATGATAAAATGCTCTAACTCCAGAATGTCTAAATGAACAGAAAAGATAGAAGGGCTATCACTACATGATAGAATAGAAAGGAACTCCTCGGTCTGCGGACGCGACAGATATACCTCTAAGTCTCTGGATAATCGCCTCGCCTCAAAGGTAGTTGTACTGAGTCAAAGTACCTGGATCTGCATATGAAAAACATGTGCAGGAAAGGTCATGAGTACACCACAGTAGTACCTAGTAAGTGCTACACCACAGTAGTACCTCGTAAGTGCCAAGCCTAACCTCGGTCGAGTAGTGACGAGGAAGGTCAAGGCCCTACCGGTCATGTACAATAATACATAAGGAAAGAAACAATATTAAGGTAATACAGGGTAATAAGAGTAACAACAACTACAACAGAGACAAAATAATCACAGAAAGAAAATACAACTCAACACAGAAGTAACAACCAGGGATCTCCCAAGATAACGTCTTGTAGTCCCAAATATAAATGTCCAGTGAATCTCTTAGGTGACTTCCTGTAGTCCAACTCATAGTGCGGGGATCAACCAGAATCCCGATCCGTAGTCCCAAATATAAATACCTAGTACTGGGGGAATCTATCTGGTGCAGTCCCATAGTTCCAATATAAAAATGTAGGGGGATCTACCGGAATACAAATCTGTAGTCCAAAGTAAACATGCAGGGGGATCTCCTGGGATACCTCCCGTAGTACCAAAGTTAACACATAGTAGCAGCACGAAGAATATTCAATTCAGTCCAAATTCCATACAAAGGTAAGTAGATATTTCTAACCAAGCATGCTACATAGAATTCAAATAAAGCAGTTTGAGCAAGTAACGCAATTGAGTCAATTAGACATGCTTCCCTAAGCTAATAGTAGGATTAAATTGGAGGTAGCATAAACAGGAAAGAAAACTCAGTTATAGTTACTTAATGAAAATAGGATTTTCAAAAATTAGCACATGTACGCACTTGTCACCTCACGTACAAGGCATTTCATATATCAACAATAGCAAATCATAAGGGGATTTCCCCCACGCAAGGTTAGGCAAGCCACTTAACTCGAACTAGCTCAATCAACTCAATACCATTCTTGCCACGAGTATCCGACTCTGAATGGCCCAAATCTATTCAAATTAATTGCATAACGTAATTATAACTTCAAGTAACTAATTCAACTAATGAATTCGAAACTAATATGCAAAATTAGGAAAATTGCCCAAAAAGCCCCCCCCCCCCCCCCCGGGGCCCACGTCTCTGAATCGGGTAAAATTTACAAATTTGGAATCCTCACACTCTCCTCGAGTTCATATATACAGAAGTTACTCCAATATAACATCAAAATCTTTATCAAAACTCCAAAATTAGGACAAAGAACTTTCCTACTTTCTCCAAATTTTCACCCCAACTTCGAATTTAAAGGATGAATTTAAGCATAGATTCATAGAAATTAATCAAAAACGAGAAAGAATTACTTACCCAAAACACCTAAGTAAAAATCTCTCTCAAAATCGCCAATCCCGAGCTCCCAAATCAATTTTTTAAGTTTTGAGACTAAACCCTAGTTTCTGCCCCTTTTTTAGTGGAACTGCATCTGCGGCTCTGGGACCTGCATCGTATCTGTAACATTTCATTTAATAGCAATTTCTACACCTGTTGTCTCGCAGGTGCATTCGCCTTCTCGCACCTGCGGTTTATGGAGCCTAGCCAAACCCACTTCTGCGATCAACCAACCGTTCTGCCGCACCGCACCGCACCTGTGGTCCCTTTCACGCATGTGAAATTATGATAGGTTCAGCCAACATCAAATTTTTCCTAAGTCTAATTCAACTTCCGTTAAGCACCCGAAACTCACCCGAGGCCCCTGAGACCTCAACCAAACCTGACAACCCGTCCTAAAACATCATACGATTCCAACCTTTGAATCATATCAAACAATGCTAAAACCACAAATCACTCTCCAATCCAAGCCTATGGATTTCCAAAACTTCAAATTTTCGCTTTCGATCAAAAAGTCTATCAAACCTCGCCCAAATGACTTAAAATTTTGCACACGCGTCCTCAATGACACAACGAGCCTATTCGAACTTTCGGAATTCCATTAAGACCCCAATATCAAAATTTCACTATCGATCCAGAAACTTCAAAAATTCAACTTTCGGCATGTCAAGTCTAAATAAGCTACGGACCTCCAAAACACAATTCGAACACGCCCCTAGGCCTGAAATCATCCAACGGAGCTAACAGAACCAACAAAATTCCATTCCGAGTCCGTCTTCACACTGTTCCAACTACGTTCCAATTCTAAAGCTTAAAATTTCATTTAAGAACTAAGTATCCCAAATTACTCCAAAATTCAAAATGAACCTTCCCGACAATTTACAATATCAGAAACAAACACAGGGAATACAGTTTATAGGGGATCGGGGAATTAATTCTTAAAACAACCGGCCGGGTTGTTACATTTTTTAAGAAAAAGGAAAGAAGATAATAAAACATGCTCGAGGGAGAGGCACTTATGCTCTATATTCCACTTCTCCGGAAATGGTATCCTTTCGGCCGGGATAATGTCCGAGGTCCTCACTCGGACAAAACGGATCATCCACCCCCAATCCTTGTCCTCATAAATTCTCGAGAAGAACGGCTTCACAAATCGAGGGTGAAGCTTGATCAAACCTTAAAAAAGACGAGGTCTATATAGTCTGATCAAGTGGTCAAGGATAAAAGTTATACCCTTGACCTTGTTGGAGAAATAACGGAGCATATGGACTATCCTCCAGAAAGATGGATGGATTTGGCCAAGCGTCACCTGATACTTATGACAGAAGTCGAGAATAACTGGATCTATTATCGGGGAAGAAGGATCTAAAGAATCGACGGGACCTAAAGTGAATGGGTATGTATATACATGAAGAAAGCCAGCCTTGTGGTCAGTTATGATTTCGTTAGGTATGGGAATATCAACTAGCACAGCCTTCTCTCATTGATAGTTTTCCTTCACTCTACCAATACTAGTCACGACGCTAATATATCGGGACACGTGATCGCATCGGCGCGGCTTAGACGAGGGATTCTTGATAGAAAAATTGAGCATAGTGTCGAACTTAGTAGGCGTACATTTTTCAATAGTTGGGGCCACTTTGGTTTTGCCCTTAGATGGTCGAGACAAAGAAGCACCACCCTCTTTTCGAGGCACTATTTTGGAGATTCTGGCCATGATAATAGAAAAGTTTTCTGAGAAAAAAAGTGAGGAACCAAGAGCAAAAGAGAGAAGAATGTAAAAGAGGGTGAACGTAGCTCCAAAAATTTAAAGATGTTGTAAAAGTGTGAATCAGTAAACGGTTGGGGTATTTATAAGCCATATAGGCAGCGAAAAGGCCGAACCAATAGGGGTTCGTAGGTTTCTCGATAGTTGTGTTGACAGTGACCCTTGAGCGGCTTTTGAGTCATGGCATTTAAGGCTCTGATAGACTGGCATCATAGCAATAGTATCAAAGAATCAAGAGTTCGAAATCGTTTCCTATCATTTTTATTCTAGGAAACGTGGGGACTATCTGTATACGGTGAAATCAGAGGAGTCGATTTCATGGCCATTACAATGCCTATAGATACGCCTCCTAAGGCTCGAGTTAAGGCTCAAGATGCAACCTCGAAGGGTTCCCAAACGCTCGACTCTAGAGTAGTGCAGATCGATAGCTATGATGGAGAGATAGGATGTTCCTTAGGCACTTGACTAAAGCTGACTAAGGCTATTAGACTAGTTTGAGACTGTACCGCGGTATTAAATGGTTGTACCAGCTATTTATCTATGTAATAAATGTATTTTTACTATGTTGGAATTCCCCTTCATATATAAAGGGGACCCTTATCATTTTTTAAGAAGATATGCAACATTACTCACAACATTCAATACAAGAACATTCTTTGCTCTCTAACTTAAACATATCCTCTTGATTTCACTACTTATATTTATTGCCTACATTTATTGTGTTCTGTTAGTTGTTCTTTATTTATTGATCATAAAGAGCCTTCATGAAGGCCCTCAAAGTTGTTAGTCCTCTACCAGCTAACCATAACTTGTTACCGAGCTCGACCTCGAGACTCCATATAACCAGGCTCGAGGCCCCAATTCTCAGTCACACGGTTTGCTTAAACATACTTTTTTGAGTTCTTATCTTATTTCCTAGTCTCACACTTAACATCTATTTCCTAACAACTAGCATAAAAATAGATCACGTATTTTTAGAACCACAAAATCAAATATAATTGTAATTACCATTTTTGAGGTAAATAATTAGGCAGGACATGGCTCTGATCCAGCTTACCGAGTACATAACCCTCGATAGAAAAGTGTGGAGGTAGAGAATTAGGGTGGTAGGGTAATAAAAAATCTAGAATTTTTCCTTGTCTTACTAGTAGTAGTAGTAGTACTAGTCGTATATCTTCCTATTACTAGTCCCTTGTTTTCCTATACGATGTGTCATTATTATATGTAGGATGTGTCATTATTATCTATAGAATTTGCATTGTTATTAAACAGTATTTGTAAACTAATTCTGGATAAAAAATAATAACATATAAATAGAAAATGTAAATGAGACAAAATTTAATCCGAGCCATTTGAATTCACAGTATTTCCTTAAGGAATTTAATCCCCTCCTAGTACCCAAGGTTATGGATTATTTCCTCCCAGTATAGAATGAATTACACACTGGTGTAGTGGTACTTCAAACCCCAGTATTTCAGCGAACACAAAGTTCGGTAGCAAATCACACTTATTGTTGCTTTATTTGAAGATAAAACAATGCAGAAGAAAGGAGATGAACTCAGAAAATTATATAGAAATTGTAAGAGAATGGACTTGTATTTATAGCCAATGTTGGGATGAAAACTGAAGAGTTGCAGCTCTTCAGAATCGTTGTTTATGCAAAATGGTCGTAGCATAAATTCCATAATATAAATGGCTAGTTTATGCAATATTAAACCGGGAATTAAAGAGGGAGAGAAAACTGATAATTGATCGTTGGATTTAATATTAATATTTGTTTTATGCTATGGCCATTTGATTTAATATAAATAGTCGAATCCGAAGCCGAAGTCGAAGTCGAAGCCAAAGCCGAGTCGAGCGAGCGACAACGACGACGGCGCGAGGCCTGCCTTCTTCTCAACTCTTTAAGATCTAGAATAAGAGCAATTGCTTATATACCCATCAAAACCTCTTCCTCTTCCAATATGGGACAATTTCTATTTGTCAAAGAGGTAAACTCAAATATTACTCAAATATTTTATTTTTCCCTCCATTTCCCATTCAGCCTCTTTTAAGCATTAATATAGCTTAAAAAACCAACAATCCTCCACATGAATGGGGAATGGCTATATCACGGAAATATGCATGAAAAACTATGTGATTCGCAAGAAAGAATTAATTGCATCTGGATAAGTAGGTTTCCCTTTGAACTTTCCGTAGTGAACTTATGTTGGATATACTCGGTCAATTGGTTGATTTGATATCTTTGAACCGTCGAACTTTGGTATATACCTAGACAACCATAAGTCACATAATTAACCCTTAACCATCTTTAGTTCTGATTGTTGTGTTCGTTTCAGCCATGAACACCGTCTGGTTTCATAAGTGCGTAGAGAATTGACCTTACAAAATTCCCCTTGAAGCGGCTAACACTTCACACTTACATAGGCGATTCCTAAATGTGTTATCCCGTAGCTACACTATTTAATATACCCCGTATCAAATTTAAAAATCATTAAAAAGGCTTAATGCTTTATCCTTGCTACTTAACATTGTCTCATCACGAGAATGGACCAAAATTTTAGTTGACAATATTGAACCATCATTAATGACTTTCTTTGATCTCCTTGAACCTAGATCTTGGGATCTCCAGTCTTCTAGGTAGAGTTACCCCCACAATGACTTGTTCTCGGCCATAGTCTCATTCTCCTTGATGATTTCTCAACTACCTCTCTAGTTAGGCCTTTTTTAAGTTGATCCGATACATTATCACTTGACTTTACGTATTCAGTCGTGATAATTCCTCTAGAGAGTAATTGGCTAAGGGTTTTATGTCTTCGTCGTATATGATGAGATTTACCATTTACATAACACTCCCAGAACTTCCAATTACCGCTTGACTATCATAATGTATGCATATTGGTGCCAATGGTTTGGGCCAAAATGGAATGCTTCCAAGAAATTCCGGAGCCATTCAGCTTCTTCACCGGCTTTATCTAAGGCTATGGTTTTAGCCTCCATTATAGAGCAGGCAATACAAGTTTGTTTGGATGACTTCCAAGATACCGCTCATCCACTAATAGTGAATAAATATCCATTTGTGGACTTCGAATTAGCTGAACCGATGATCCAATTTTTATCACAATGTCCCTCAATCACTGCAGGATATTTACTGTAGTACAAAGCAAAGCCTTGGGTATGTTTTAAATATCCCATAACTCGTTTCATTGCCATCCAATGAGATTGACCTGGACTGCTCGTGTATCGACTCAATTTACTTATAGCACAAGCTATATTTGATCGTGTACAATTCATGATATATATTAAGCATCCCAACATACGAGCATAATCCAATTGTGATATGCTTTGACCTTTGGTCTTTACTTATGTAAGATTCACCTCAATTGAAGTTTTTGCAACTTTAAACCCTAAGTGCTTGAATTTTTCAAGTACTGTCTTAATATAATGAGATTGTGAGAAGGTCAGACCTTAGAAATCTTATGGATCTTAATCCCTAAAATTAAATCAGCAACTCTCAAGTCCTTCATATCAAACTTGCTAGTTAGCATACACTTAGTAGCATTTATGTTGGCAATGTCATTACTTATTATTAGCATATCCACATATAAGGAAACAATGACTATGTGATTTGGAACATTTTTAATGTACACACATTTATCACATTCATTTATCTTAAAACCATTTGACAACATGTTTGGTCAAATTTCGCATCCCATTGTTTGGGTGCTTGTTTTAGTCCATAAAGGGACTTAACAAGTCTACATACCTTATTTTATTTATCTGGAACCACAAACCCGTAGATTTCTTCCTTCAAATCTCCATTCAAGAAGGTCTTTTTAACGTCCGTTTGATGAATTTCAAGACCATACACTGTAGCTAATGCTACTAACATCCGTATGGACGTAATTCTTGAAACTGGAGAGTAAGTATCAAAGTAGTCAAGACCTTCTCGTTGTCCACACCCTCTGAGTACATGTCTTGCCTTAAATTTATCAATAGTGCCATTATCTTTTATTTTTCTCTTAAAAATCCATTTAGAACCCAAAGGTTTATTTCCAGGAGAAAGATCAACCAATTCCCATGTATGGTTGTTCAATATGGGTTCTATTTCACTATTGACTACCTCTTTCCAAAATAATAATTCCAAAAAAGACATAACTTCTTTAAATGTTCGAGGCTCATTTTCCAATAAGAAAGTAACAAAACCTGGTCCAAATAAAGTAGACGTCCTTTGACATTTACTACGTCTTGGATCCTCCTGATTAAATGTACTTTATTTTGTTTCTTCCCGAGGTCGTTTAGATCCTTCATCAATCGACTCGCATTCCTTTTTATATGGATATATATATTTTCAAAGAACTCAGCATTATCTAATTCTATAACCGTAATGTTATAAATGTCGGGATTTTCTGATTTATGAACCAGAAATCGATATGCTTTATTATTGGTTGCATATCCTATGAAAATACAATCAATGATTTTTGGTCCTATTTTTACCCTTTTGGGTTTAAGAAATTACACTTTTGCCAAACACCCCCACACTTTAAAATAATTCAAGTTGGGCTTCCTTCCTTTCCATTTTTCATATGGAATGGATTGTGTTTTGCTATGGGGTACTCGATTTAGTATTCGGTTAGCCGTAAGAACCACTTTCCCCATGAGTTCTGTGGAAAACCAGAACTTATCAACAATACATTCATCATCTCCTTTAATAAACGACTCTTTCTTTCCTCAATCCCATTAGATTGGGGCGTGTAAGGGGTCATTGTTTATGAATAATTCCATATTCTAAACATATTTTTTCGAAAGGAGATTCATATCCACCACCCTATCACTTCTTATCATTTTGATTTTCTTGTGAAGTTGCATTTCAACTCCAATTTTTATTGCTTGAATGCGTCTATTGCTTCATCTTTACTATTTAGTAAGTAAAAATAGCAATATCGAGTACTATCGTTAATAAAGGTTATGAAATACTTCTTTCCACTGGGAGATGGTATTGACTTCATATCGCAAATATCTATGTGAATTAAGTCTAATGGATCTGAATTCCTTTCAACTGACTTATAAGGATGTTTAACATACGTAAATTCCATACACATTTGACATTTTGATTTGTCGCATTCAAACATAGGCAATAGTTCCAAGTTAAATTTTTCGCAAGGTTTTATAATTGACATGACCCAACCGTATATGCCATAATTCATTTGACTCAAGTAAGTAAAAAGAAGTTGGTTTTATTATTATTCTCAAAAACCATTACATTCAGCTTGAAAAGGTCCTTAGTGATGTAACATTTTCCTATAAACATTTTATTCTTACTTATTACAACCTTATCGGATACAAAAACACACTTAAACCCATTCTTAACAAGAAGTCCAGCTAAGACTAAATTCTTCCTAATTTCAAAAACATGAAGGACGTTGTTCAAAGTCACCACCTTGCCAGAAGTTATTTTCAGAAATAGCTTTCCATATCCTTCAATCTTGACCGTTGCAGCATTTTCCATAGAAAGCGTCTCTTCGGGTCCAACAGGAGCATATGTAGCAAAAGCTTCCCTAATAGCACAAATATGGCGAGTGGCTCCAGAATCAATCCACCACTCCTTAGGATTTCCCATCAGGTTGAATTCAGAAAGTATAGCACATAAGTCATCAACATATTCATATTTTTCAACCATGTTTGCTTGACCCTTCTTCTTGTCTTTCTTCGGAGCACGGCACTCCGTAGATTTGTGTCCAGCTTTTCCACAGTTGTAGCATTTTTTGTTGAACTGATTCTTGCTTGGGTTGTTGTTCGATCCAGAAGTCTGCTTCCTCTTTCTCTTATTTTGGGAATTATCATCAACAATATTTGCTCCCATTATTGTTGAGTTTCCATGGCCTCTCTTTTCAGCAGCTTTATTGTCATCTTCGATTCTCAACCGAATAATGAGATCTTCAAGAGGCATCTCCTTGCGTTTGTGTTTCAAGTAGTTTTTGAAGTCCTTCCACAAATGAGGCAACTTCGCAATCATCGCTGCTACTTGGAATGCTTCATTGATGACAAGACCTTCAATGAAAATTCTGTTAGTAAAAATACTAAAATTACTACTTTCAACATCATTATTAATTTGATTTAAATCTTTAGCAAGGAGATCGTGAATAATCACTTTCAATTCCTGGAATTGGGTAATAGAAGACTTGCTATCTACCATTTTGTAGTCCAAAAATTTAGCTGCAATGAATTTCTTTAACCTGGCATCTTCAGTTTTGTATTTCTTTTCAAGCGCAATCCACAATTCTTTTGACGTCTCCACACCACTGTAGACGTTATATAGATCGTCCTGTAGTCCGCTAAGAATATAATTCTTACATAGAAAATCAAAGTGCTTCCATGCCTCAATCCCGAGAAAGCGTTCATTCTCTGGAGTTTTATCGGGCAGAACAGGAACATCTTCCTTAATGAACTTCTGTAGACTTAAAGTAGTCAGGTAGAATAACATTTTCTGCTGCCACCGCTTGAAATCAATCCCGGAAAATTTTTTGGGTTTTTCCGCTGGTGCCAATGCCAGTGTTCGGCTTGTCGACGCATTGGTAGTCACCATTGGAACAGCTTGATTTCTGTTATCATTAGTCATTTCTGTAAAAGAATGACACAAGCAAATGTTAAAATCACGTAGATTTTAATCTCCAATAGAGTAAAAAACCACAAAGGTTTTAATCTCCAGAACAGCGAACATAACACAAATATAGAAAATATATGTTAAATTCCTAAAGCTTGTTATCAAACTGTATTTGTAAACTAAATCTGGAAAAAATAGAATTACATATAAACAAAAAATGTAAACGAAACAAAAGTTAATCCGAGCCCACCGAATTCACAGTGTTTCCTTAAGGAATTTAATCCCCTCCTAGTACCCAAGGTTATGGATTATTTCCTCCCAGGATAGAACGAATTACACACTGCTATGTAGTGGTACTTCAAATTCCAGTGTTTCAGCGAACACAAAGATCGATAGTAAATCACACTTACTATTGTTTTCTTTGAAGATAAAACAATGCAGAAGAAAGAGGAACTTAAAATGGAAATTCTGAGAGAATGGATTTGTATTTATAGCCAATGTTGGGTTGAAAACTGTAGAGTTGCAACTCTTCAGAATGGTTGTTTATGCAAAATGGTCATAGCATAAATGCGTTAATATCTTACTATTAACAAATAAATTTGGTCCAAAAAATTAATCAATCAATCATTTGACTGAAGCTGAAGTCGAAGTCGAGCCGGGCGACGATGACGATGCGAAGCTTGCCTTCTTCTCCACTCTTTAAGAGCTAGAAGAAGAGCAATTGCTTATATACCATCAAAAACCTCTTCCTCTTCCAATATGGGACAATATCTCTTTGTCAAGGAGGGAAACTCAAATATTTCATTTTTCCCTTCTTTTCCCATTCACTCTCTTTTAAGCATTAATATAGCTTAAAACCCTTGATAGAAAGGTATGGATGTCGAGAATTAGGGTGGTGGGTTAATAAACAGTCTAGAGTTTCGCCTTGTCTTACTAGTAGTAGTAGTACTAGTCGTATATCTTCCTATTCCTAGTCTCTTGTTTTCCTATACGATGTGTCATTATTATCTATAGGATCCGCATTCATATTCCTGGATCTCTACTATTACTCTATGTATTACTTGTTTCATTGTTTTATTACCTTGTTGTTGCTATTGTTTCTTTATTGCTTCATTTTTTACTGTTCTTGAGCCGAGAGTCTTTCGGAAACAACCTTTCTACCATAAGGTAGGGATAAGGTTTGCGTACACACTACCCTCCCCAGACCCTACTTGTAGATTTTTAACTGGATTTGTTGTCGTTGTAGTTGTATATATCTACTATTGATGTCAAAACAAAAAATGATCAAGATTATTTATCCAACAATTGAAAAATATCTCGGGCAAAGCACGGGCCAAGATGTAGTTCAACTTTTTAGCTTTCCCTTTCCTTCTTTTGTTTAGAGGAAGAGAAAATTTTGCAAAGTTACGAATCACGTCCTAGTATCTGATTCCACTCGAATTACGCAATCAAGAATACATAAATTTGTCTATATATTTATGTACATATGTATGATGATATGGAAACTAAAAGTTAAGGCAGCCTGCAACTGCAATCAATAGCCGAATGGTTAGACGAAAACAACAATGACGTTATGGAAGAGCAGCTCAGTTAGCAATCTGCAATTGCTTGTAATCTACATGCGTGCACGACTTGATGGACTAACACATGCGCGTAGCCAACAGGTCGCAAGTGACTGTAACGCACCCACAGACAAACTAATCAACACAGCCTTTTATTTCGTTTAGGGAAATCTACTCAAAATGCCGGGAGAAATTCAAAAATAGTCAGATTTACCACTGGTGATTGAAAAATAGTCAAGTTTCAAAAGTCATCGAAATTTAACCACTTTAAATCTGAGCGAAAACACTGTTCAAAATCCGAAAAAATACGCCCGCAAATTTTACAGGAATTCCAGCAAGTATAATTGTCCAGTATAATATACTGAATTTTGGAGCACTGGTACTCCAGTCTCCCGCAAATTTTACTGGAGTTAGCAAAGTATACCGGTCCAGCATAATATGCTGGAGTTCGTACACAAATGCACCAGAACTCCCTTATATTATACTGAACTGGTCCCTATTGCAGCAAAATAGTGGCTATTTTTCATTGACTTGATAAACGCTGACTATTTTTCATTGACCAGTATAAAAACTGGCTATACGATGATATTTTAACAAAATGCCCATTTGGGAGAAACTAATTACCCGCTTCAAACTTTTTACATAATATATCCATACGGTCAAAAATATTTACCCGTACTTTCCCTTGACATACCCTTTTTCCCATTAATTACTCTTTGTCTTTTTGTGCTTTCTCTTTCCTATTTTTTTTCTTTCTATTTATCCTAACGTTTCCTTGACTTTCCCTGTCTTTCGGTGATTACTTTATGTCTTTTTGGGTTTTCCCTCTCCTATTTATTCCTACATGGGTTATTCATCTCTTTCAGCATATGTGCTTTTGTTTGAACTTTGAAGGCTTCAGGAGCATCTTTGTACTCTTTTTCATGCATTCATAGATCAAGATCCCCTGATCCAAAATGTCTCGTTAATGAACTCCATGGATAAGTTAACTCTTCAACCATATATGGAGGTGGATTCATACTTTAAATTTAATTGGTTCAACTTTCAATTTTTAACATTGAACTCGTTATACTGTTAAAATTATGGGTTCAAATCTAGTACCTATTGAGTTTTTATTAGGTTCTTACAATAAATTCATACATTGTATCGGAAGTTATAGATTCAATTTAACTCATATCTGAAAGGCTACATTCGCCCTTGACCACATACTACGATTATCTAACTCTGAAGATTATTATTACTATGACTTATTATATGATACACAATCTAATGACAAAGAAAAAATGAAATAAAATAAGCTTCTTTAATTAATAAAAGAGCTAACAAAACGATATATTGTAATAATATGCAATATTTCAACTGAAACTTGAATAAAAACACATTTACCTAACAGTATACCGCCGCGGTATCAAAAGATACTGTAAGAGCATACAGTTATCCTGCAACAGTATACTGTAATAGTATACATATATACCGGAACAATATACTATCAGTAATAATCTACAATTTCAACATAAATTTAAATAAAAACACAGTTACCCATCAGTATACTGTTACTATATCACAATATACTGTAAGGGTATAATATAATATATAGAGTATATAGTTATATTGCAACAATATACTATAATAGTATACATATCTACCGAAACGTTATATGGGTAGGGTTGCGTAATTATTTTGTATGGGTAAAATCTGGCTAATTATTTTTGTTTCTATGGGTAACCCTGTATATATCCCGTTTCATTTAACCTCCATTATCCAAAGTCCATTGGTCCGACTAATCTGGACTCGACTGAACTGGATTCGCCCAGAGGCCCACTAAGGGGAGTAAAACTCTCCATACCAAAACCAGCACAACTATCTTTCCTGCACAACAGCTAGTCAAGGTTAAATTAAGAATGAAATATATAGATTTAGACACGTGAGCTGCAGCATTCAAATGAAAGTTATGTAGCGTCTGGCTCCATGTTCGAGCAACAAGCAATTGTACTTTTGATACTTGACATGGACATATTTAATCATGAATCCTGGCCTCTATTCCTTTTATCTTGGGCTGTCTTAATATTTTCAGAAACATATGAGCAAGAGAATAGACACAACTGAATGAGGGAATGGTTATAGAAGGTAAATACTAAACAAAAGACAGAAGCTTATGAGGCAGGCAACAGTTGGCAGTAATCCAAGCGATAAAATGATTGCTGCATTTGTGGTTTCCGTGATTACCTGTGCAAGAGACCCAACTAACATCTTATTACTAATTTAATGTAGTTAGTAAAACTTATTTGATTCCCATAGGAAAACTGTCCTCCTTCAGAGATTGATCTCCCAAACTTATATTGCACACAAGCTTCCATGAAGATGTTTTACTTCAATGAGGCTACTTTGAGGACTTCGCTTATTTCAAGTTAAGACAGAAATTAAATCAACAGATTCATAATATTGCTCTGTGTTTTAATAGGAGTAACTATTATCGGTCATTCTTGAAGCAAAAGCTGCAGGCCGGGTTTATGTCTTAGCGCCTTTGCTAACCCTGCAAGATATTTAAGTTAAATCATTTTCTTTCACTACAATTTTCCATTTCATTCTTTTCTCTATCCAATTCTCCACACATAGTGACAAATTTGAATATAGAACAAGAGTCAAAAAATCAGTGATTACTTCACATTTGGATTTCCACAAGGACCACAAAATTCAAGACATTTCTCTCCAAGAATCATGAATGTACATATTCAACAAAATGGTGAAAAAGAGCCAGTTTTAATATTATTTGTGGTGTTTATCCAAGGAAGACAGGAAGGTTTAGGGACTAGGGCATCATAATTTTGCCAAAAACTCATCGCATAGCACATCCATCCAGGCATTAAAAGTTAAAAACACATGCTTGCTTACCAAATTTCGAGCAGGATGTCTTAATTTCATTTCTCGTTTCTTGAAAATACTTCAGTTCCATGAGGATTTAAGAAATAGAAAGATGCATCAACAACTAACGTTCTGACCTTTCAACAGCTTGTTTACCCTGCAAAGCTGCAACACTCGCAAGTTGATATATTTTATCAAAATTCCGTTGAATCATTGCCTCTTTGTCAAATATAGCATCTGATAGAACAACTGCTGATGCTCCCTGACCAATGTATTGCCCAATCAAATCTGCACCAAAGCACAGATATCCTTCATTTCTCATAAAATGCATGAGTAAATAGTACATATGCTATAGAAAAGTAAGATATGCAAGAGAGATATGAAAGATTAGAGAAACAACAGATCCTCCATAAGTATACATAAGATACTGCAGCCATAAATAAAAAGTACAGATGGTCAACTAATATAATCAATCCAGACAGTTTGTTTTCACATTAAAAATCTGTGTGAAACATAGTAAACTTTTAGTAGTATGATGATTTAAGCACTTTACACTCTTCTTCAGCATACTTTTTGTTGTCAGTAGCTCCTGGAACTTATTTTTCTATTTTGTGAGAAAGCACGGGAGAAAATATTCTTGATTAATATTGACAATGATACAATGAGCCATGTATATATAATACATGTCCTACTCCTAATACATATGGGATTAGGGTTATTTACTACTATTTAACTATCAAACTAACACTCCCCTCAAACTGGTGCATATAAATCATATGTACCTAATACGAGGACCAGTGAGGGACTTGGTGAAAATATCAGCAAGCTGATCATTCGACTTCACAATTTTTGTAGCAATATCTCCCGAGAATATCTTTTCTCTAACAAAGTGACAGTCAATCTCGATGTGTTTAGTCTCTCATGGAATACTGGATTTGACGCAATATGAGAGCAACTTGATTATCATACACAAGTCCCATCTGACTAATCTCACCAAATTTCAACTCCTTGAGCAACTGTTTTATTCAAATTAGCTCACATGTGGCCATAGCCATTGCTCGATATTCTGCTTCTGCACTAGACCGAGCAACCACATTCTGTTTCTTGCTCTTCCAAGACACCAAATTTCCTCCTACTAAGACACAATATCCAGACGTAGAACGTCTCTATCAAAAGGTAATCCTGCCCAATCAGCATCTGAGTATCCAAAGATCTGCTCATGGTCTCGATCCTCAAACAATAAGCCTTTGGCTGGAGCTGATTTTATATACCAAAGAATACGGACAACTGCATCCCAATGACTATCACAGAGAGAATCCACAAACTGACTCACAACACTCACATGAAAGGAAATGTCAAGTCTAATCACTGTGAGGTAATTTAATTTACCAACCAACCGCCTATATCTTGCAGGATCGCTAAGAGGCTCCCCTGTCCTGGCAGAAGCTTAGAATTCGGATCCATCGAAGTGTCAACAGGTCTACAACCGATCATTCATGTCTCCTCAAGAATATCTAAGCCATACTTCCGTTGTGAGATCACAATACCTGAGCTAGACTGAGCGACCTCAATACCCAGAAAATACTTTAATCTGCCCAGATCCTTAGTCTGAATGTGCTGAAAGAGATGTTGCTTCAACTTACTAATACCGTCCTGATCATTGCATGTAATAACAATATCGTCAACATAAACGACCAGATAAATACAGAGATTTGAAGCAGAATGCCTATAAAATATAGAGTGATCGGCTTCACTACGAGTCATGCCAAACTCCTGAATAACTGTGCTAAACTTACCAAACCAGGCTCGAGGAGACTACTTTAGACCATAGAGGGACCGGCGCAACCGACATACAAGGCCACTAAACTCCCCCTGAGCAACAAAACCAGGTGATTGCTCTATATAAACCTCATCCTCAAGGTCATCGTGAAGAAAAGCATTCTTAATGTCCAACTGATAGAGAGGCCAATAGCGAACAACAGTCATGGATAGAAAAACTAATGCAATTTTAGCCACGGGAGAGAAAGTATCACTGTAATCGAGTCCAAATATCTGAGTATATCCTTTGGCAACAAGACGAGCCTTAAGTCGATCAACCTGGCCATCTGGACCAAATTTGACTGCATACACCCAACGACAACTAACAGTCGATTTATCCCAAGAAAGAGGAACAAGCTCCCAAGTACCACTCGTATGTAAAGCAGACATCTCATCAATCATAGAATGTTATCATCCGGGATGAGACAGTGCTTCAACTATAGACTTAGGGATGGAAACAGAGGACAAAGATGACACAAATGCACAATGGGATTATGAGAGACGATGGTAACTTAAACCGGTATAATGAGGATTAGAATTAAGTGTGGACCGTATACCTTTTCGTAGTGCAATCGGTTGATTAAGAGGAGGCAAGTCCGCAGTATTAGCAGGGTCAGGTGCAGGGACGTGAATCAGATGGTCCTGATGCTGGGGGCGGACAAGGATGATAAGTCAGGAGTGGTGGAGCTGTAGAAGGTTGAACTGGACTAGGTGGTGGCACTGGAGCTATAGTTGGTGGAACTGGACTAGGTGGTGGCACTGGAGCTATAGTTGGTGGAACTGGACTAGGTGGTGGTACTGGAGCTATAGTTGGTAGAGCTGGAGCTATAGGTGGTGGAGCTGTAATTGGAACTGTAGGCGGTGGAGCTATGGAGAAAGATGAATGGGAGATAGGGACTAAATCTCCAAAAGAAGGAACGGGTAGCACCTCAGAAATATCTAAGTGATTAATTGGACCTGTGAAGTATGATTGGGTTTCAAAGAAGGTAACATCAGCAGACATAAGAAATCGCTGAAGGTCAGGAGAATAACATCGATATTCCTTTTGCATTCTTGAGTAACCCAGAAATATGCACTTAAGAGCACGAGGAGCTAACTTATCTTTTCCTGGAGTAAGGTCATGAACAAAGCACATACTCCCACAGACACGGGGTGAAAGAGAGAACAAAGGTAAGTGGGGAAACAGGATAGAGAATGGAACTTAATTTTGGATAACTGAAGATGGCATACGATTAATAAGATAACAAGATGTAAGAACTGCATCCCCCCCAAAAACGCAGCGGAACATGAGATTGTATCGCAGCGGAACATGAGATTGTATGAGTAGGGTACGAGCAGTTTCAATAAGATGTCTATTCTTTCTTTCAGTTATCCCATTTTGTTGGGATGTGTACGGACAAGAAGTTTGATGAATAATCCCATGGGAATTCATAAACTGATGAAATGGGGAAGACAAATACTCTAGGGCATTATCACTACGAAATGTGCGGATAAAAACCCCAAATTGAGTTTGAATTTCAGCATGGAAGGTCTGAAAAATAGAAAACAACTCAGATCGATTTTTCATCAAAAATAGCCAAGTGCACCTGGAATAATCATCGATAAAACTGACAAAGTAGCGGAATCCTAAGGTAGAACTACCCTGACTAAGACCCCAAACATCTTAATGGACTAAAGTAAAAGGTAACTCTGCTCAATTATCAAGATGCCGCGGGAAATGGGAGCGGGTATGCTTACTGAGCTGACACAACTCACACTCTAGAGTGGACAAGTGAGATAAGCCATGTACCATTTTCTGAAGTTTTGACAAACTGGGATGTCCTAACCGTTTATGTAATAAATCTGGTGAATCAGTAATGGGAGAAGTTATTGGAGGAAGGCAAGATGCGAGTCCATGTGATTTTGCAAGGATAAGGTAATAAAGTCCATCTGATTCACGACCGGTACCAATGATCCGCCATGTACTGCGTTCCTGTATAAAAATAAGGTCATCAAGAAATAAAACAACAAATTTAAGTGATTTGGCTAAGCGACTAACGGCTATGAGATTAAAAGGACTACCAGGAACATAAAGAACTGAGTCTAAAGGTAAGGAATGAAGTGGACTTGCTTGACCTATTGCAGTTACCATGGCTTGAGACCCATTATTGGAAAAGATTGAGAATATGAGATACGAGTGAAAAGAGATTTGTTACCAGAAATATGATCAGATGCACCTGAATCAATGACCCAAGACTTAGAAGGTGAAGATTGAGAGACACCAGTCATGCTACTATTTGTTGGAACAACGGAGGCTAATCCTGAAGATGTCTGTTTATGTGATTTGTACTGAAGGAACTCAATATAATCCGGTAAAGAAACCATCTAAATTGGATTTAATGCATTCGATCTAACGAATTGTGAGTCTAAGGCTTTTAATAAGAATGACATTATAATGTTCACGCCGGAAAAGGTCAGAATATTGTTTGGAAATCATTGTTTCACTATTACTGTTCACGGTAACATTGTAGCTCGCCGGAAAATAAAAAAGTCGTCGGAATCTGATGTAAACTTGATGGATAGGCTCGGAAAAGCAAGGCGATTACACTGTCCAAAAGAAAAATTTTGAAATTCTGGCCGGAACAGCCCTCACGCGCCGGCGCGTGGGACAGACGCGCCGCCGGCGGCAGAATCCCGGCAGGCGCGTGGGTGAGTGTTTTGAGGTGTTTTTTTTGGGTTTGGTCGCCTATCTTTTGGGGACCTTTTGGTGATGTTGGATTTTGCACAACACTGATAATTAGTGACTTTGACGCAAATAGTCACTTAGGTCACCGGAAAATCTCACGGTGACTGAGTTTTTTCTTCCCGGATGTCGCTGGAATGACGCACAGCGATCTACTCTTACCAAAGCTCTGATACCATGTGAGAAAGCACGGGAGAAAATATTCTTGATTGATATTGACAATGATACAATGAGCCCTATATATATAATACATGTCCTACTCCTAATATATATGGGATTAGGATTATTTACTACTATTTAACTATCAAACTAACACTTTTCTGATGGAGAGAGGTGGAAGACGAGCCAAAGGCACCAGCGACATTGCACTATTCCTTTCACTGTAAAGATTGCTACCTAAAAGAATTTCTTAAAAATCAAATTTTAGCAAGGACAACATTTCGAATTTCATTACTACCAACAGGTCAAGCAGATCTTTTAGTTCTACTTCTAAATGAAAAGCACTGGGCAATTTTGAAATGTCTCTAAGATGATAATTTTTGAAGATTGGCTGATGACTAATTTTAAAAAAATTAAAACAAGGGATTATAACCAAGAAATCTCTATTCAGATAACCAACCTAGTGTTACGCCTTGTGATGCAACCATAGGGATATGAGGAAAAGGCCTTTTCAGAGCTGAAATGTACCCGACACCACCTAATGCAGAGACAGGATAAACCTAGGTAAAGCAGAAAAAGGAAGTTGTAAAATCACTACGAACTCAAATTGTTTATCAAGCTACTCTCCATACAGACAAATATATTCATTTCAATTAAAGGAACAAACATCATGACATACATCACATGTACTCTTCCATTTGACCAATCCTATCTTTTGGGGAATACTTGTACAATTGGTTGGATGATATATAAGTAAAGATAATTCTTTGACAGAATTCCAACAGCATATACCTGGACTGAGTGTTAACTGTTAAGTTCCTGTGGTTGACTATATATTACAAATTCCTAGAAATACTAACTACAAGGCAAGAGTTAAAACAATAAGCATTATCCATCACATCTTTTCATAGGTAGGAACACAAGAATCCTGCTAGCTATACTGGTATGCCATAGAGCAAGGGACACATGAAAACAGTCATGACTCACCTTGACAATCTTGGCACCTGCATTGAAAGCAGATAATATCTGCAGGATCATAAAATAATTGCATTACTTTATTTTGCCGTTATAATCTGAAGATTATTATGACAGGACGAAATCTCGTAGATATTCAAGAAATAAGCCTGTCGCGCTTTGGGATACAGATGGGACTAAAAACTCAGCACTTAGCTGCGCCTCTACCCTTTCCCAAGTCGTTGGCGGAAAAATGTTGATATCTTTTCTGTTCGAAGATCACAAGATGAAATGAAGACCAAGATATTCCAATACCTCCGTGGGGGTCATTACCCCAGGTATATATAGAGCATCACCCTCTGAGACACCAACTAGAAAATCCTGAGATAAAGAAAAAACATGTAAGTATCAAAGAAAAAAAAGTCTCCCAAGGTCACAATCACAACTACCATTTAGGCATTCATGACTTTGTATATATCCATTAAAGACATTGACTGGTAACAAGAACTGATCTTTCGCATAAGATAGACATTAAAATAGACATTTGGATTTGGCATAATATCTAAAAGCTCGAAACACTAGCACATACCATAACTGTTGCAGGACTCATAAGAAACTTAGCTCCAGACTTTATAGAATCTTTGGCATCTTTTGCCTGTAACACTGTTCCAACCTGCAAACATAAAGAAGTGTGTTTACAATTACAAGTGGTAGCCTGTCTGTTAGGAAACCAGAATTTCTCCTAACTATAATGAGTGAATTTGCAATACAAAACAACACTTCAACTATTCTTTATTGCTACCAACAAACAGAATAAGTTCTACAGAGAAACAAACAACAATTCGAACATTAATACACCTAACAACCAAGGTATTTTGAGGAACCTTAACCTCCAAATCTGCCAGAGAAAATACTACAGAATAAACTGCCTGTCTTCCTTTCTTCCTAATATAATATAACACAAAATAACTGCCTGAACTGCTAGTTAACTGCTAGGTAACTACTACCCATAATAATAATAATAATAATAATAATAATAAATAAATAAATAAAACAATTACATTTAAGCCTTATTTTCACCCTTCTTTCTGCGGTTATAGACCCTAGTAACAGCAGGTCTAACACTGTCCTTATATTGATCACATACAGTCCACAATATACAAAGTTGACATTATCGTATTAAGATGTTTCCTTTGTTGAATAAAGATCTCCACTGATACAAGCATGCCCCCACCATTGGCATAACTGCTTATCCACGGATAATTATCATGCCTCTAGAAAGAATGTCTTGCAACTCACAGATAAAGGGAACTAGAGTTTGCACTTAAACCAAGGTAAAGTTAAAAAACTTCACAGCACAAAAACAGAGGAACTAAAAACCTACCAGGAAGTAGACTCATTGAGGATCTTGAGCTGAATTTACACCACATCTTGGCGGGTGATAAGGGGAGGATATGGTAGAGGGAAAGCCAAGAAGAGTAAGACTTCTTTTTTTTTTTTTTTTTTTTTTTTTGGGAGAATGGTAACAAATTTTATTCATCAGCACAAAGATTATGCTGGCAACAGTATTTACAAGGTACTATCCTTGTGAACTTTACAAGGCTTCCAAAAATTGTAGAATAGATTCTGCATCTCCTACAGAAAACTCTTTACACCAATGTAAAAATTTAAAATACAATTCATTTTAACTACTTGTATGGAGCTACTCCTATCTTCAAAACATCTATTATTTCTTTCCTTCCATATGGTCCACCAAATGCAAGTTGGGATAATCTTCCACCATTGTTTCTGACTGACCATTTTACCAGCATAGTTCCAAGCTTTCAGTAGATCACATGTGTTTCCCAGCGTTATCCATTTCAAATTTCCCAGGGCCAAAAATAGATTCCATAATTGGGAAGTGAAAGCACAATGGAGAAAGAGATGGCTATTGTTTTCAGATTCAGCTTTGCAGAGGAAGCATCTGGAGGTTAATGACATACCCCTTCTCTGAAGAATATCCTGAGTTAGACAAGCCCTCCTTGCTGCTAGCATGTAAAGCAGTTAACCTTGTAAGGTATCTTGATCTTCCCAATTTGCTTCCAAGGCCAGTTGATGTTCTGTTGTCCATTATTGGAGAAATAAATATATGCATCTCTTACTGTTAATACCTTTCTGCCCATACCATTCCATAACATGGTATCCTCATTGTCATTGGGTCTTCTCAATCCCTCCATAGTTAGATAGAATGCAGTTGCTATCTCCAGTTCCTAATCATTTAAAGCTCTCCTGAAAGGGAGATTCCATCCATGTTGGCTCCATACTTCACTGATTTTTGACTTAGGCAGAAGTGCTAACCTAAATATTTCAGGGAACCTATCTCTTGGTTTATGCCATATCCATTTGTCAGACCAAAATGCTATTTTTCTGCCATGAATTCAGTATTAGCTGTAAAGTCTCCCATAAAGCTTAGATGGACTTCCAATTCCTCACCTCATAGGCTGTGTTGATAGGTTTTGGTGCACCAATGACCCATTTTCCTAAATTTTTGAGTTACCACCTCTTTCCACAGGTTATTTTCTTCCCTGCCATACCTCCATAGCCGTTTACACATTAAGCTCTTGTTATGAATTTTTAAGTTCCTTATTCCCATGCCACCTACTATCTTACTTGAGGTTACTGTTTTCCATCTCAACAAATTACACCTTTTCTTTCCTGTGTTTCCATGCCACAAGAAATTTCTCCTGATAGCATCCAGCCTCTTCTCCACCTTGGCACGAAGTGGAAATAACAACATAACATATGCAGGCAAAGCGTCCAACACAGTATTTATCAAAGTGGTTCTGCCACAAGTGATAGATACTGTGTCTTCCATCTAGCCAATTTCTTATCACATTTGTCTAGTACATCGTTCTATATCTCCATTGCTTTGTATTTGGAGCCTAGCTAATCCCAGATATTTTGTGGGCAGTGATCCCACCTCACATCCAAGGATACCAGCTACAACCTGAGTTTCTGCACCTCCATTTACTGGATATAACTTATTTCCCGCCTTCGGTAAGTAAAAGACAAGGCAAAGTAAAGTCAGGGGGTGCATTTCAACCCCTCCCCACCCCTCCAAAAAAAGAGAGAAATTATAATAAAAAGAGGGAAATGAATGTCTTCTACTTCCTTTCAGCTACAGAAGACAGTCAAAAAGGGAAGTTCCTCCAAAGAGAGGTAAGGAAACAAGTTCCTATTCTGCTTTCCCTTCCCTTTCTTTGAAAAAAAATAGTGAGAATTAGTAAAAGAAGCTAGTGAATACTTACTCCAAAAGTTTTTGCGGGATAATCATGGACTAGGTTTCTTAACACCTGCACAAAGGAAAAGAAGCACATAAGTTGGAAAAATGTTTACTTCTTTCCAACATGAGAAAAAGCAAGTAACTGCATGTCTCAAAGTACCTCAAAGGCATCTGGAGTGGACACCACGATTTCCAGCTGCAATTTTAGAAGACAATAACTATCAGAACACCTCTGGATACTCTCAACAATATTCATTCAAAAGGTAGAAATTTCCTCATAACAGAGAGGCAATAGCAAGGTATCATGGCATATGGAGAAAAATGTCGTTACCCGAGTTTTAGCTTTTGCTAAGTCCTACCTCTTCTCTAATATAAAACCTTAAAAGCAGCAAGATCTTAATCTTGTGTTTTGTCGGGAAAAAATGAAAATGGCTTACCTATACTCTCCAACTTTGCAGCCTTCCAATACAAATAAGCATAAGGTGGTTTTCACTATATATAAACTAATAATCTAGAACTCGGGTGGCATTTAAGTGTTAAAAAACACATGGCGGTTGAGATTCACATTTCCAAGTCAGGGCATCTCAAATACAGAAATTAAGAATTTAAATCTCTATGAAACTTTTATCATAATCCAAGAGAGAGGAAACCTATTCATGTGAACAACTAGAAGAGCTAATGCATAAACTTTTAATCTAAAGACCAAATCATGGTATACATTAGTAGTAGTTGCCCACAATATAATACTCCTTTAGTAAGTATCCGCCTTTTCTTTTTGGTTAGTCACAAACTACCATCTTCCACTTGTCTAAAAGGAAAAGATTTATCTCATATTCTATCAATCATGGAGATTTTCAAGTATCATCAGATTAAACTTGGACACAGAAGTTGGGTTGGAGGGATAAGTATAACAGATACAAACTTACAACTGATATTCCACCATCCAATGCGGCACGTGCAGCTCGAGTCGCCAGGTCTGCACTAAACAATATGGGGGAAAAAAATTGGAGCAAGTAACAAATTTACTAGAAAGTAGTATACTTTCGTCCAAGATAAACCTTGCTAATGTCCAAATTGTTAGACTCTTTCACCACAAAAGTTAAAGTATTAGCTTTATTTCTCGAAAATGAAACGGAAAAGGGGTAAAATGAGTTACCTTTGGGCTCGAAGGCAAGCAATAACACCAGATTTTTGAATTTCCTGCAACGCTTTATTGGCTATACAATTTGAAAGCGCAGAATTTGAGTGCTTAAGCGAGCTGCTGCTGCAACAATAGGAAAATGGTCGTTGAGGGAAATATGTAAGAGGTAAACTAAAGCTTGCAATGGCCATCCTGCAATGGAAATTATCCGTAAAGAAAGTTAATGAAATTATAGGCAAAAGGATAGAGTTTTTACATACGATTCGTTAAAATTCGTGCCATTTTTTGGGTAATTTATATTTGAAAGAAGTTGACATTACTTTGTAAATTTGATTGATGCTTTTGTAGATGGTTAATAAGAGAAATATATATCCCACCTCTTATATGGAATAAATAATATTACTATTAAAATGATATCGCTATTAATTAATACCTACAACAAAACATAAAATAAGCATAATATCAAATTTTATACTAAAATTAATATCTTTATCTCGGCAACCAAACGGTCCAAACGGTATAATATCTATTTAACTTGCAGATTAAATGGTGATTCTTTATTTGTGATTTGCACTCTAAATTGGTTTCAACGAGAAAATAACATTGTATAGCCGTTGTAAAAAGAATAGCCGGAAAAATGCATAAAATTTGTATATTTTTTTTTGTAAATATATACATTTTGCATGTTAATATACAAAAATCATACAAATTTTATATACTTTTTTGATTACCAAATGTAAATAGCTTCTGACACGGGCTAAGAGTGATAATAAGACCTGGTTATTCGTTTGTTGTGATCATGGTAGCTCTATTTTTTTTCAAATTTTAACTTTCTTTTTGGAAAAATCAACCAATATTTTTAAATGTATATATATATATTATCTATAAAATATATAAATTTTATATATTTTTTGGCTATCATTTTTATAACGATGTACAATGTCATTTTCTTATTGAAAACTGGCAGAGAAGAGAATATTTTCAAGGTCAAAATTTTAGAAGACATTATCTAAAAATAAGGAATTAAAGTGATAATTTGCGTTATCCAATAAAAGCAGAGGGAACGTTTTGCTTCAGAGCATAAGATTTGCTTCATGAATCAGAGTTGGACAGCACCGTTAGTTTTTGAACACATTATGTCAATGAGACTAAGGATGCTCTATTTTAGCATACTTAAGGGACCAAAAAATGCTAAAGTAGAGCATCCTTAGTCTCATTGACACAGTGTGTTCAAAAACTAACGGTGTTGTCCAACTCTGATTCATGAAGCAAATCAGAGTTGGTCAAATCTTATGAGTAGCATACTCAGGATTATAATTGAGGGACCAAAATAAATCTATCCTCAAAGATAAGGGATAATATTGGTCAAAATTCTAATTCTCAACTTCGATCTCACAAATCAAAAATTAATTTTTCAATGGTTAGTATTTTATAAACTTCGAACTTTTCTATAAGTAGAATCCTAAAGACTGCTAGTTGTACACTTGTTAAGACAGGAAAAATAGCATACATAGCTGCTTTTTGGGTCAGCTATTAGAATATATCAAAATATGAAATGAGATAGTCATTATTTAGGCGAAGTGCACTAATAGTCACTTTTAAAATACTATTAAAAATATATCCATGATTTATAGTGTATTTGAAGATTAGCCAATTCATTCAAACTTCAGGATTAAGTATCTTTAATTTTTGATCTGTTAATTTAAAATTTAGGACTTAGTGTTCTAAATTTTTTAGCTGTTAATTTGAAATTCAAGAGTTAGGGTGTGTTTGGTAGAAAATATTTTCCAATTTTCTCATGTTTTGTTTACTTAAATATTTTGGAAAATATTTTTCTCATTGCGAGCACGTGATTTTTGCCCGACTAGAAATACCCCTACAAAATATCAAAAAGAAACAAAAATCATAATCTGTTCCTCTTTCTGATTTTTAACAGTTTCAAGGCTCGGTTTGAGCCAAAATTTATGCCAATCTATTGTTCTTAGTAAGAATAATCGATTAGTGTCATTTTTTGCTCATTTCAAAGCTCGCTGGATTTCGGCCAAGTCAACACTGACCGGCCGAGCTCCGATGCTTTCATAGCTCATCGATTTGCCTCAGTCGTCTATTCAGTTTCCAGCAAAGATCAGTGTTTGTCTCTTTTCCCTTTATCTTTTTTTTAATTCTTATTCTGTGTAATCTTTTAGGTTTTAGTTTTATGTTTGTTTTTGTTTCCTTTATTCTTTATTACTGTATGTTTAATTAAAAATAGGATTAGTTTTAAATTAGTTGCATGATTATTTAGTTAACCGGTTTGTTAGTTAGTATAACCACACTTTGTTTAGTCTAATTAAATCAACCTTACTTAACTCATTAATTTATTTAGGTTTAATTAATGAATCAATTATATTTGGTTTGTCCCCTATGTTTTCTGCCTCAATTGATTGTTTATTGATGTTTTGAATGCACACTTGGAAATTATAAGGAGTAGAAAGGGTAATAACAAAAACTATAGGGCCCAAACGAAATCAAAAAATTAAGGGGTTTGAGATATTTCGATAGGAACCATCTAGAATAGATTTAATTGTAATAACATAATTGAATTAGGTCTAAATACGTAAATTTTCAAAAGTTCGAATGTAACGACCGGTCGGTCGTTTCATGAGTTACCACTCTGTTTCCTCTGTTTCTGCTTTTTTATGTGTTGTTCAGCTACATTTCATCGTATCGCGTTGGTTGGTTTGGGTTCGGAGTGATTTTGTAGAGAAATAAGACACTTAGTCTCTTTTTGGGAAGCTTAAGTTGAAAAGGTCAATCGGAAGTTGACTTGTGGGTAAATAATCTCGGAATGGAGTTTTTATGGTTCGGATAGTTTTGTTAGATGATTTGGGACTTAGGAGCGTGATCGCAATATATTTTAGAGGTCCGTGGTAGATTTAGGCTTGAATTGGCGAAATTGGAAATTTGGCGCTTTCTGGTTGGCGGTGGAAATTTTGATATCGGGGTTGGAATGGAATTTCGGAAATTGGAGTAGGTCTGTCGTGTTATTTGTGACGTGTGTGTGTAAAATTTTAGGTCATTCGGATGAGGTTTGATAGATTTTGGGATCGGTAGCGGCTGTTGACTATTCCAGTCCCAAACTTCACGAAGATAGCGAGGTAGCTGTCTGGCGACCGCAGTTTCGCTTTTGTCCTTCTCTATCTTGCTATTAGAATTTTGTTGTTATTTCCATACTGTTTTGGTCTTGTCCTGTTTTGGAATTATTGTAGCGTTGCTCATGACTTAGTGACACCCGAGGTCGGGCTTGTATTTTTCTATTTTGTTGATTTTAACTTATATCTTAAGCGGATTTCAGTTGAAAAATGGCTTTACTTAAGTTTAAATGAAATATGAATTTAATTGTGAATGTGTCGGTTGGCCTAGTTTCACGATAGGCGCCATCACGACCGGGTCGGTTTGGGTTTGTGACAAGTTGGTATCAGAGCCTAGGTTGCATAGGTCTTACGGGTCATGAGCAGGTTTAGTAAAATCTCGCGGATCGGTACAGAGACATCTGTACTGATCCTCGGGAGGCTGCAGAACCTTTAGTAAAAACTTCACATTCTTGAATTCCTGTCATGCGAATCTGTTGACTTTGGTAACTAAACTTATATTGTTCTATTCTTCACATATGGTGAAGACACGCGCTACCGGTCAGGGCGGATGACCACCAGTGCCAGTAGTTGAGGCCACTAGAGGCCGAGGACGCGGTCGAGGCCGTGGTAGGGGCAGGGGTGTAGCCCGCACAGCATCTAGGGCAGCACCTGCAGATCCACCAGCCGCCCTAGTTCATGATCAGGTCCCAGTTGTGGATGCTCCAGCAGGACCAGCTCAGGCACCGACTGTGCCTATTGTTATTCGGGTCTTCAGAAGACCCTGAATAGAATCTTGACCGTGTGCACTAGCCTTGTTTAGGCCGTCGTAGTTTCTACTACAGAAACTACTTCTCAGGCCGGGGGAGGCATTCAGACTCCCGCCTCCCGTACACCCGAGCAGGTTGTTCAGGGAATGCATACATCGGAGGTACCACCAGCCCAGTCGGTTGCACCTGCTTAGGATTATGTGGTTCCAGTTATCCTTGATGATGAGCAGCGTCGGTCCTTTACTTGGTGGGAGGCTTATGAGAAGCGTAGGCCTGTTGGTGCAGCGCCCCTTACCTGGCATCAGTTCTCCATTCTCTTCCTAGAGAAGTATGTACCGCATTCTCGTAGAGAGGAGTTGCGTAGGCAGTTCGAGCATCTGCGTCAGAGGGATATGACCGTGATTCAGTATGAGATGATATTCTTCGATTTGGCCCGTCATGTTGTCTGGCTAGTTCCCACGAATAGGGAGAGGATTAGGAGGTTCGTTGATGGACTCACTTTTCAGCTATGGATTTTTTTGACCAGAGAGAGAGTATCTGGCATTTCTTTTAAGGTGGTGGTTGACATTGCTAGAGGGATAGAGTCATTTCGACGCCAGAAGCGAGATGAGAGAGAGGCCAAGAGGCCTCAGGGATTTGGTAGTTTGGTGGTGTTCCTTCTGGGGGTCAGTTTCAGTATGATAGAGGCCGTCTATTCAAACATGCTCAGCCAGCCCATTCGGGTCACCGAGGTGGATCATCGGACCATGGTTCTCACAACTCACATCAAGGTCACTCATCTCTCAGTGCCCTTCCAGTCAGAGTTCGACTCAGGCACTATCAGTTCAGGGTTCATCTATGCCCGGTTCTTCTAGTGGTTATCCCAATGCTTGAGGCTCTCTTTAGTCCCCATCGTCATTTACTGGGAGAGGTTGCTTCAAGTGTGGAGAGTTGGGTCATATCAAGAGGTTTTGTTCCCGTCTTATGGGAGGTTCATCCTAGCAGAGGAGTCGGCCTTCGACCTCAGTACCAGTTACTTCCCTACCTACTCAGTCAGCTCGGGGTGGAGATCAGTCAACTAGGGGTCGCTCTAGAGGGGGAGGTCGATCAGGTGGTGGTCAGGCCCGTTTCTGTGCCCTCCCAGCCAGACCAGATGTTATTTCTTCAGATGTTGTGATTACAGGTATTGTCCCAATCTGCCATAGGGATGCCTCTCTATTAATTGATCCTGGTTCCATTTTTCATATGTGTCATCATAATTTGCTCGTTATTTGGATACACCCCGTGAGTCTTTTGGTTCATCTGTTCGTGTATATACTCCGGCGGGTAATACTGTTGTTGTGGACCGCGTGTATTAGTCTTGTGTGGTGACTATTGGGGGTTTGGATACCCGAGTGGACCTTCTGTTACTTTATACGATGGATTTTGATATGATATTGGGCATGGATTGGTTATTCCCGTGTTATGCTATTTTGGACTGTCATGCTAAGACAAGAGGGGTTGCTCTAATGGTAAGCAACCCCCACTTCCAACCGAGAGGTTGTGAGTTCGAGTCTCCCCAAGAGCAAGGTGGGAAGTTCTTGGAGGAAAGGATGTCGGGGGTCTATTTGGAAACAGCCTCTCTACCCCATGGTAGGGGTAAGGTCTGCGTACACACTACCCTCCCCAGACCCCATTAAGTGGGATTATACTGGGTTGTTATTGTTGTTGTATGCTAAGACAGTGAAGTTGGGTATGCTGGGTGTGCCACAGATTGAGTGGCGAGGTTCAACTTATTTTGTTCCCAGTAGGGTAATTTAATTTTTGAAGGCCCAGCAAATGGTTGGGAAGGGTTTTCTTTCTTACTTAGCCTTCATGGGGGATGTCAATGAAGAGACTCCTACCATTGATTCCGTCTCGATAGTAAGGGACTTGCCGATGTGTTTTCTACAGACTTGTCGGGCATGTCCCCAGACAGGGATATTGATTTTGGTATTGATTTGGTGCCGGGCAATCAGCCTATTTCTATTCCACCATATCGTATGGAACCACGGAGTTGAATGAGTTGAAGGAACAACTTCAGGAACTCCTTGATAATGGATTTATTCAGCCTAGTGTGTCGCTGTGGGGTGCGCATGTTCTATTCGTGAAGAAAAAGGAGGGCACGACAAGGATGTGCATTGGTTATAGGCAGTTGAACAAAGTTACAATCAAGAACAAGTATCATTTGCCTCGTATTGATGATTTATTTGACCAACTTCAGGGAGAGAGCGTGTTCTCCAAGATTGATCTCAGGTCAGGGTATCACCGGTTGAAGATCAGGGACTTGGATATTCTTAAGACGGCTTTCAGGACCCGATACGGCTTGTGATGTCTTTTGGGCTGACCAATGCCCCAGCAGCGTTTATGCATTTGATAAACAACGTGTTTCGACCTTATAGACGTGTGATTTTTGACCCTCCCCAAGAATTTTCACATTTTAGTATAAATATTTAATTTAGATCTAATATAGCTATTTCACCTCATTTTGACTCTTTTTTTAATTTTATTACAAGAAAAAATAAAAATTACAAAAAATATTTTAGTTTATGTATTTTTTATGAAAATATAAAAAAATACAAAAATAGTTTCATGTTTAGTTTAATTAATTAGGATTAGCTTTGACATTTATTTTAAATCATAAAAATATAAAAAATATATTTCATCTGCATTTAGGATTTTATTTTACATTTTTAAGAGTAATTAAGAAAGTTGTTATTTGAAAATAAATAGAAAAATCATAAAAAAATAGTCATGTTGTATTTTTACTCATCAATTGTAGAATTTTGGAAATTTTCTTTTAATTTGATTTTTAGTTGTAATAATTATTGGGGTTAATTCATTTAATTTTCTAGGATAATTTGGGGATAAAAATTAATTTTGATTTTATTTTATAAAATAAAAAATAAAAAATAAGGTATTTACCTAACTTATGAAGCTTCTATATTGGTAGGGTAAAATTAACACTAATTAAAATTAAATAATAACACTAACTAGTGGATAATTAAAGAAGTTAAAAGTATAATTTGTAATGGAAAATGCACTAA
>MU681217.1:0-11786 GCA_026770625.1 Nicotiana glauca
ATTTTTATGATGAAAATAAAGTAAAGAAGTCAAAAAATAATTGAAATAGTTATATTAGGCCTAAATTAAATATTTGAATGCTAAAAATGGGTAAAATTTCAGGGAGGGTCAAAAATCACATGTCAACATTAATAACCACGGGTACATTGATGTGACGTGGTTTGAGATGTGTTTTCACGACGTTGCAATTCTTACAAAAATAACAATAATAAAAGTGGGAAAGAGTTAAAAAATTTCACATAGGTTCAACATATAAACCGATAATTTAAGCCAAATATAATTGTTGAGCGACCGTGCTAGAACCACGAAACTCGGGAATGCCTAACACCTTCTCCCGGGTTAACAGAATTCTTTATCCAGATTTCTGGCTCGTAGACTGTAATACAGAGTCAGCTTTTTCCTCGATTCGGGATTCAAACCGGTGACTTGGGACACCATAAATCTCTCAAGTGGCGACTCCAACTCTTAATAATAAATCATGTTTCGATAGTCCTTTAATTGGAAAAATTCCCTTTATTACATCCTTGCAGGGTGTAGCGTAAAAAGGAGGTGTGACAGCTCTGGCGACTCTGCTGGGGAAAAATCTTAGTCTGTGAAAGTTTCAACAGACTAAGATTTTATCTTTATCTTAGGTGAAAAATTCATCAGACTAAGATTTTCATCTTAGATGAAAGTTTCAACAGACTAAGATTTTATATTTATCATAGGTGAAAAATTCATCAGACTAAGATTTTTCATCTTAGGTGAAAGTTTCAACAGACTAAGATTTTATCTTTATCTTAGGTGAAAAATTCATTAGACTATGATTTTTCATCTTAGGTGAAAGTTTCAACAGACTAAGATTTTATCTTTATCTTTGGTTAAAAATTCATCAGACTAAGGTTTTTCATCTTAGTTGAAAGTTTCAACAGACTAAGATTTTTTAAATTTCACCTTCCTTTCTTTAAAATATATCTTCCCTTCTTTCATTATCTTACTTGAAACCTTCCAACTGTTGCCTTGTTATTTTACCTGCAACTTTCCAACTGTTACTTCCTACTTCCTATTATTTTGTCCAAAACCTCCCAATTGCTGCTATCCCCTTTTGTTGTCTTATTTGAAACCTGTTACTTCCTACTTCTTATTATATTATTTCCAACTGTTACTTCCCACTTCTTGTTATCTTAGGAGAAAGATTAATCAGACTAAGATTTTTATCTTTATCTCAGGTGAAAAAAATTCATCAAACTAAGATTTTCATCTTAGGTGAAAGTTTCAGCAGACTAAGATTTTGCATCATGGCCAGACTAACTTTGTTCCTGTTACATACAAAGAAAAATTTGTTAGTTTTTAAAAGGGTGGTAAGTTGTGACCTTTTCGTTGGGGATGATTTCATCCTGCAAAACTACTTCCCTCAAAACTGGTGTTTCATTCCTCTAAAAACAGCCGGGGATAACACTGTTGTCGTCTTCCCTTGAAAATGCTTCTCTTAAGACTTGTATCATCTTCCTCTTTAAAAACTACTTCCTTCAAAACTTGTGTTTCATCCCTCTGAGAACTGTTGGGGATAACACTGCTGGGGAATTATTTGCTTACCTGCCGGGGATAATGCTGCTAGGGGAATCTCCTTTCTTCCCCTTCTTCTTTCTTTTTTCTTTTCAAAAACTACTTCATTCAAAACTTTTATTTTCTCTCAACACTGTTGGGGATAAAAATGTTATCAGCTGGGGATAATACTATTGAGGATAACACTGCTGAGGGAATTTCATTCTTTCAAAACTGGTGCTTCATTCTTCCGAAAACTGCTGGGGATGACAGTGGCCTTTTGCTTTTTCTGAACACAAGTTGCATCCTTTTGTTCTGCCTGCTGGGGACATAACTTCCTTCATTAAAACTTGTTATTTTTCTGCTTTCAACACTACTGGGGATAACACTGGTTCAAAGACCACTTCCCTTGTGTTATCTGGCATCTTCCAAAACTACTTTACTTAAAGCTGGTATTTTCCTTCCTCCAAAACTGCTGGGGATAACACTGGTTCAAAGTCCACTTCCTTTAAGACTTGTCTTATCTTCCTTCTTCCCCAAGTGGATACCTGATTTCCAAAAAAATTTCAAAATGAAAAGAAAATTTTCTACCACAGTTTGATAATCTTCCTTGTATCTGCCTCTCTGCCATCAATGACGTTTCCTACCCCTGCTTCACATCAAAGAAAAGTTTGGTCAGTTTAAAATGTGGTGGTTGGTTGTGATACTCCTGCTGGGGATGGTACTCCTCTTCTTGCTCGACCGTCTTGAAACTTGGCCGATACCTTCTGACTTCTTGAGGATTCCTTATTCACAAACCTCTCAACCATTATTTCCAGTCTTCTTATCTGACCCCCACGTTTCCTATGACAGTTGACTCCGCTTGAGGATCTTGCATGTTTTACTGATGAACCACTTTCTTCGTTCCTCCGTGTCACTAAAAATTACCTTTCTACTGGAGATATCCCTCTTCTTTTATGGCATAGCTCGGGAACTGGCACTTCCCCGACCTTTGAGTCTCATATGAATTTCCCAGATCGCTCTCTGTGTTGTTCTTCCTTAATTTGTTCACTGGCCTTGGCCTTGAGGTCTATAACCTTTGATTTCTGCGGGGGATATCCTTCTTGACACTGGTCCATCCTTTTGTCAATCTCATCTTGCTGGGGATATCCTGACACTGGCTTTGCGATTGTTCCTTCCTTACTTATACCACTTGGATGCTCTAATCAGATCTAGTCTTGCATAATTGGAAGGCTGGCGGCAAATTTTGAAGTCATTTTTCACTTGTTTAGACCAAACAGACTTTGTTGGGGAATTTTCGATGAAAGGAGAAAGATAAAGGGAATAAAGATAAAAGACGAAGGAAAAAGATGACTGTCTAACAAGAAAACTATAACAACCTATCAAACGCAGATACCAACTCTAATGGTCATGACATGCACATATGGCCTATCCTCCGTTGTTAATCGTCTTTCATAATCTTCGTCTGGTGATTTCCATCCGATTCTTACCCTTATTTGACTTGTACTGACCGAAAGTTTTCAGTGTCAAGCCTCTCTCATTTTTTTTGTCTTAGCTTTCATCGCCTTATGGTGCCAGTGAAGGTTTTCACCGATAAGACTCTCTCATTTGTATTACTTTTCAGCTGCGGATTGGGGTGTTACCGATAAGACTCTCTTTTTATTTCTTTTATCCTGGGGATCAGAGTCTTTTCTGCTAGGGATCAGAGTGTTATGTTCTGATAAGACTCTCTCATTTGCCTGACTTGGCCTCTTTTGAAGACTGATCGGAAGGTCTTTCTTTGGACCATAATGTGGGATTTGGATAGGTCTAGAAAGAAGGGTTAAAGGCTCAAAACAAAACAACCAGGGTTCAAAATTAGAACCTCCAGAACTAGATTTCTTAACAACAAACACAACTTCTGCCCCAGTTTCTTGCTTGGGGATTTTTGATTTTTTTGTTACACTATGACCGAGCCATGAAGCGCCTACGTATCCTCTTCTGTTTTTGTTGTTTTCCTTTTTTTTCTTTTCTTTATCTTCCATGTTTGCGTTTCTAATTTTTTGTTACTGATTCCGAAGGAGGTGTATGAAAGAAATCAAATAAGGCTCAAAGGGGTAACGAAGGATAAAGTGTTTAGATAGCAGAACAAAATGCCTTCGTCATTCCAATCTTCAAAACATATCAAGTGCAAACAAAACGATTAGCATTCGCCCTATCTTTAAAACACTGTTGGGAAATACTCTCATTTTATTACCACGAATGACCCCATGTCAACATGGCCAACTTGCCTTTAGTGGTTTTCTTTTTTACTTGCCCCAGTTTCACGTGGTAGGGCTTTAAATGATCTCAAACTGTTCTTATTTCGTTTAAGTGTACAGATCATCTTCCAATTGCTTCATGATTAACTTTTAGGATTAGGCCAAAATTATCTGCGCATGCCATGTCACTAGAGTTGACAGAAAAAGAACTATAGAAAGGAAATACTTAAACCAAAGAAAATGACTAGCAATAACGGATGACAGAGAATTGCATTAGACAGACGGGGAGAAGAGTTTGTACAAACAAAACAAAGCACAATAAACTAGGGTACAACCCTTTGAACAAACCTAGACAACACTAAATGAGACGCTATGATCAAAGGATCTAGACCAAAATAAAAGTATAGGAGAGTTTGAGTCACAAGAAAATATCCAGATTACAACCCTGAAAATAACCCAGCCAATAGAAATGACAACAAAATAAACCACCAAAGCTCCTCTCTGGCTGACCCAAAAATGGAGCGTCTTTCCAATCACCAAGTACGACATCTTAGCCACTGAGCTTTGCATTAATACTGCCAAGACCAACATCTCTTTCAACACCTTCATCTTTAGTAAATACATCCCCAAGAGGACTCACGTGCTCCCTGTCACTGTCATTGATCACAATCAGCCCTTCTTGAATCATTCTTTCTATTTCTCTTTTCAAATCCCGATAACTTTCCATATTGTGCCCCCAAGCAATAGAGTGGTATTCACACCTTTTAGACGAGTCAAAGCTTCCTGCACGTCGGTCCATCGGATTTGGAGGAATGGGTGCAATCATGTCATGTGGCTTTAACTTCTCAAATAAGCTTGCGTAGGACTCTCCTATTGGTGTAAAACTATCCTTCAGCTTCTGTTCCCTTTTATATCCCTGGCTTGGATGTGGGTTAGAAGGTATTTGGAAATTTTACGGAGGCTGGTAGAGATTTTGTGATGCTCGCGCTCGCTTTCTTAGGCTTTTTGATGGCTGGACATCATACTGGGGTTGATCAACGGAGTACGGTGGGTTCTGAAGTGGAGAGTCATGAAAAGATTGAAGAGGCTGCGCATACCTTCGAGGTGTTCTTCTGGGACCTCTTCTTGATCCTGATGTCATCATGATTTCTTCATCCCTCCCATTCGTGTCACCAGATTCAATTTGGACAGCCTGAGTTGCAGCTTTGAGATCCCCTTGACTGATAATCCTGCTTGTCTTAAGACCATTCTCCACCATTTCTCCCATTTTGATTGCTTCCATGAAGGATTTGCCAACTGCGGACATCATGTTTTGAAAGTAATCCGGCTCTTGAGCCTGAAGGAAGACAGTGATTTACTCGTGGTCATCCATGGGAGGCTTAGCTGGAGCTGCTTGCTCTCTCCATTTAATGGCATATTCCCTGAAACTTTCATTTGGTTTCTTCTTCAGGTTTGCAAGGGAAATGCGGTTTGGGACAATGTCGATGCTGTATTGGAATTGTTTGACAAAGGCCTGTGCCATGTCGTTCCATGCATACCAGCGAGATGTGTCTTGATCCAAAAACCATTCAGATGCTACTCCCGTAAGGCATTCCCCAAAATAGTTTTTTTAGCAATTCTTCATTTCTCCCCACACATCTTAGTTGGTTGCAATAACTTTTCAAGTGAGCCATAGGGTTTCCATGTCCATCGTATTTTTCAAATTTGGGAATCTTGAAACCAGGCGGCAAGTGGACATCGGGGAACATACATAGATCTCTGAAGGCAACGCTCTCTTGACCTGCCAACCCTTACATGTTTTTCAACCGTTGTTCTAATCCTTTCACTCTTTGGGTTATTTCCTCCTGTATCATCTTTCGGGCAGGCTTCTCGAGGTTTGCCGGAGGATCAATCGAATGTGAGTGGTGTTCTTGTTGTGTTGCAGATTGTGTCTTGGGACGGGGCTCTCCTCGACCATTGGCCCATGCTTGACATGTTTCAGTCATTTTCTGTTTCGGTATTCTATTTTCCTCGAACACCGTAAACTCTGGTTGAACTCTCTGACCCTGAGTCTCCTGAGTATTGGTAACAGCTTCGATGTCAGTTATCATTTTTCCTTGGATCTTGTATTTCCAGCTTACCACAAACCGACCACCTCAACTTTCTTCACAATTCAAAACAAGACATGTTAGAATGGACTTCAGTCGGTCCTTATAATTATCAACATTTTTTTTCTTTTTTTTTTTATTTCATCATTTTTTTTATATAGTTGTGGTCGAATCTTATGGAGATTGCCTACGTATCATGACCCCACATGAATCAGATTGTGCGTAGTTCTGGCAAATAAACCAACTATTTTTTTAAAACAAAACCTTTTTTTTTTTCGTTTTCCATTTTTTCTCAAAAATTTGGCAGAGTTTCGATACAATTTGGACATTGGTTCTTTTTTTCTCTTTTTTTTTTCTTTCAAAATAGGTGATTAACTCTCTTAACCCTCTACACTACTATTTTTTTCATTTTTTTTTCAAATTTTTCCAATATTCAAAAGCCGGTCAACATGCAAGTCCGAAGCAAATAAATGCACAAATAGCAAGTAAGATGCATCAGGATGGTCTTTTTCATTTCAGGTACACCTGTCCTAGACAGATCCAACCCTTGTTTTGAATCTCCATGGTCAAATGCACGTGATGGAAACAAAACGTTCCTACTAGGAATATCCAGCATGAGGTTTGTTTTTCTAGGTTCAAATCTTATTGGAGAAAGTATCTAGACTGGTTTACTCGAGCGGACAACTCGAGCTGAGGAGAGTCAGTGTACCGGTAGCATTGCTTTCCGGCTTAACTGGTGGTGCTCCCCGCCTAAAACACGTGTGACTTAAATCCTTGACCGGGTGCCAAGCACCTCGGCTATCTCAAAGAAAGCGAGCTATATCAAGCAAATGCCCAATTTTAATTTCAAAAAGACATCAAAGCGGTAAAAAAGCAACATTTAGCACATTTAAGCCAAAATATCAAATAAAAATAAGATAATAAATAAGCCAAATACAACAATTATTCTAAGCTCGAATTTCTACTAAACCAGTGGTTCTGGGTTTATCCCTAGCAGAGTCCCCAGAGCTGTCACACCTTCTTTTTCCTACTATACCCCCGAGGAGGGTATAATAAAGGATGTTTTTCCAATCAAAGGACAATCAAAACGGGATTCATTTATTTAAAAAGATTCAAAGTCGCCACTTGGGAGATTTATGGTGTCCCAAGTCACCGGTTTAGAATCCCAAATCGAGGTAAAGAATGACTCTGTTTAACAGTCCGTGAACCAGAAATCCAAGTAAGGAATTCTGTTAACTCGGGAGAAGGTATTAGGCATTTTCAGGTTCCGTGGTACTAGCACGGTCGGTCAACTGTCATATCTTGCTTAATTATCTGATTTTATACAATTATGAACCTATGTGCAAATTTTAATTTTAACCTCTTTTATTCATTTTTTAAGAGAATTGCAACGTCATTAAAACACGTCTCGAACCACGTCACATAAATGCACCCGTGACATTTGACATATTTTAACAACGTTGAG
This sequence comes from Nicotiana glauca, assembly GCA_026770625.1. NCBI lineage: Eukaryota > Viridiplantae > Streptophyta > Magnoliopsida > Solanales > Solanaceae > Nicotiana > Nicotiana glauca. The sequence continues at coordinate 7,317 of MU681217.1, forward strand.
ATTTGGATTTGGGTCATATAAATGCGCACCCGAATTTAAGAAAGTGGATTATTAAAATACGCGCCTAAAACAACTACGAGTTTGCAATTTTTGCGAGGGCTACGAAAAATTTGCTAAATGGCACTCTTCGAACTCTATGGGTTAAAATATTACGTGAGGGTCATGGGTTATTTAATGAAAATGGGACACCTCAAATATTATATAAAAGCTATTTAATTTTACGAGGGCCATGGACTTAGGGATTTTATTTGGCATGACACACCATAATTTTATTATTAATCATTACTAAGTTATTAGAAAAAGTCCATGGTTCATCCTTCATAATAACTCTCAACCTGACACACAAGCAAGTGTAGAAGAACCTTATGCACTCAAACTAGTTTTCAAGAAAACTTGAGAAGCCTCAAACATGCCTAATAGTATGAATTATTCCAAAGGTAAAAAAAAAAAAAAAAAAAAAAACCTCTTGAAGTTACACAACGAACAGATACTAGCACGTTTTCCCTTTCTCTTTCTTATTTAAAATGATAAACCCAATATATATATAATCTCAAACATACAACAAGGGCCTAACTAGCAAGAAACTGAGTAATTAATTTTCTTTCATGATACAAAATCCTACACAAGGTTATCGAAGCTTAGAGATGGCACTATGACATTTTTAACTTCTATAACATTGTATAAGTTGTTCTCATACTAGAAATTTCTACAGCAACATATTGATATCTCAAACTAGGGAAAATCACATATACACTAACAAGACATACAACCCTATCACCATAGAACATCAAATAAATGAAGAAAAAGAAAAAAAACAGACCTCACAAGAAGTTTTCTTAATTAAATTGCTGCTCGGATATGTCACAATGCCAAATGACGAAACCTGATAAAAACTAATGCAAAATCGGGACAGTGACGGCGACCTCCAACCTCGAATGGACGACCTCGCAAGAAAATTAAAAAAAAAAAAGAAAAACCAAGAGTCGTATCTCGGAGAGGCAGCCACAGCGACAAATTTGGTGAAAAGATCAGGACGAGCAATGGAAGCAATGATGCCGGCCCATCATGGCAGAAACAGAGTGGCCGACGTACGGTTTGCTCAACTGACCCCTAGGATTTTCACGTTGTGTATTTAATTTTACCCATATTTTAATACTTCTACTTTTCTTGCTTTTGGAGTGTAGATGAACTGAAATTCTAATAGCAACTATCAAATGCTTCGAGTATGAGAGGGAGAATGTGAAGAAGAGCGTATTTTTGTAGGCAGAATGTGTGTAAGTGTGTGAATCAGACGAGTCCGTGAATCAAACATTCAGTAAATTACTTTCAAATGAGACAAAGATGCCAAAAAGAATGATGAAACAATTAATGGATATTATCCAGAAAACACATCACCATACTTACCAAAAAAAATATTTTTTAACCAAAGGGAAAACATAATACATATGTGTAACCTAAAGCATTGTTAAAATATATCTGTAGAGAGATGAATTAGTATATCAAAATAATAAACAAAAGAACCCGCTAACACAGAGTAATGAGGAATGAGCTGAAAGAAACTAAGAGAGCAAAATTGGAATGAAACTAATGGATCAACAGAATACTAATGCTATATTTCAATTTCTGCATTTTTATTTCATTCTTCAAACCATCTTCATAAACAATGGGATTCAAAGTGTGTATCTGGAGATGGAAAGAAACAGAAGGTGAAGGATCAACAGTAATTTAGTATAAGGCAGCAGTAGAAATAACAAGTGAAACCAGCTTCCAACCCAGAAATGATGCGCAACAATGCAAAAGAAGGCAGTTTCAAAAGAGCCGAGCAGACTTTGAACCAAACTTTAAAACCAAACTCAAATCATTTCAAATCCCTCAATACATCCAAGATTGTTTCAGCCAATTCTAGATTGAAAACCAGAAAAATAGAACTCAATCAAACAATAATTTCCAGTTTTCTAATATTTTTCAGAGTTATTTTAGAATATATTCCTCTTAATTCTCTCTTCTTCTTGGCTCTCTATTTTTTTCCGAAATGTCCTCTCTTTCTTTAGACTCTCTCTTGTTATTTCTTACGGTTTTTTTTTCCAGATCAATCTGTTTCAGCCTCATTTTATAGGCATTCAATTGAATGGAAAATCCATTACAAATCTCCTTTTCTATTTTTAATTTCCTACAATTGGTCGAATAAATCATCGTTACGAGGCAACGGATATTTGTTCTTGATGGTGATTATATTCAACTGGCGGTAATCAATACACATCCACATAGTCCGGTCCTTCTTCTTCACAAATAACATTGGTGCACCCCAAGGTGACACACTGGCCTAATAAACCCCTTCGCCAACAACTCCTCAAGCTGCTCCTTCAACTTCTTCAACTATTTTCGGGCCATATGATATGGTGGAAAAGATATAGGCTGTGTGTCTGGAGCCAAATTGATACAGAAATCAATATCACGATCCGATGGCATGATAGGAAGGTCAGAATGAAAAACATTGGCGAACTCTCAAACTGCTGGTACCAAATCAATCGTCGGAGACTTTGCGGTGGTGTCTCGAACATAAGCTAAATAATCCAAACATCCCTTCTCGACCATATGCCGAGCCATCAGGAAAGAAATAACCCGATTAGGTGTATCAACTGTGGAACCCTTCAACACGAAACTCGGCAACCCTGGCATAACTAGTGAAACAGTCTTGGCATGGCAATCTAGGACGGGGTGATATGGAGATAACCAATCCATGCCCAGGATGACCTCAAAATTGATAATCTCAAGCAACAGAAGATCTGCTCTATTATGAAAACCACAAAAGGTGACCACACAGGACCGATAGACCTTATTCACAACCACCGAATCACCCACAGGAGTGGACACATGAACATGAGTGCTCAAATCCTCGGGAGAAATAACCAGGAGATGAGCAAACAAAGATGATACCTAGGAATAAGAAGACCCTCGATAAAATAATACCGAACCACCTCTACCACCGACAGAAATAATACCTGTGATGACGACGTCTAAGGCCAATACATCTGGCCTAGGTGGAAGAGCATAGAATCTGTCTGGGGCGCCAGCTTGCTGGCCCTTGCCTGACTGAGAAGTAGCTGGCTGACCTCTCCTTGCCTGACCTCCACCTCTAGGATGGCCCCTGCCAGCCTGCCTTCCACCTCTAGGTGGCTGGGCAGTTGGTGCTGAAGTCATGGGCTGCTAGCCCTGTTGTACTGCCTTGACCAAATTCTAGGGCAGTATCTCCTCATACAACTAAGATCTCCACACTCAAAATAACTACACGGTACGACGACCTACTGCCTTGATGAATGAATCTGAAAGCCCGTAGATCTACTGGAAGAAGCCTGGAAAGCCGGTAGGCAGTATGAACTCTCCGGCACAACACTGAAGTAGGAACTAGAAGAATCTGGGGGACCTGAATACACATCGGAGGAACCCTAAATAGTTGGCGGGCAATAAGAACTCTCCGGTGTGGCGCTGAAATAGGTGCGTGTTGGAGTACCCCGAGCAGGTGGTGGTGCTGAAAAAGGAGGCCTGCTGGGGTGACCCCTCCAAAACTGACTCCTATCCCTAGCTGGGGTGCCTTTGAACTCTCTAGAGAATCTATCCCTCTTATCTATACCCCTCTAACGATATCTCTCAATCATGCGAGCAATCTCAACTACTAGCTGATACCCTGTACCCATCTCTACCTCTTGAGCCATACCCAATAGGATCGTAGGGTGTAACCCCGCAACAAATCTCTTCACTCTCTCTTCATCTGTGGGAAGTATCATGAGTGCATGGCAAGACAACTCAAAGACCCTCGCTTCATAATCTGTAACCGACATCTGCCCCTGCTTAAGATGCTCAAACGGATATCGCAGCTCTTCCCTCTCAGAGGGTGGAATGTGCTTATTCAGGAATAACTGTGTGAACTAACCCCAGGTGAGGGGAGGAGAACCGGCTAGCCCGCTAAGAGCATAGGATTGCCGCCACCTACGTGCCCTACACTCCAGCTGAAAAGTAGTGAAGCCAACTCCATGAGACTCAAATATCCCCATGTTGTTCATTTTGTCCCTACACCTGTCGATGAAGTCCTGAGAATCTTCATGATGCTCACCCCCGAAGATCGGAGGGTAAAGTGTAGTCCATATATACAATAGCTTTTATGGGTCACCATCCGCAGCTGTTCTGGGCTGGGGTGCCACTGTAGCCACTGGCTGAGCCCCATCTATAGGTAGTGCACCTAGAGTCTTATACACTACAACTGCATGTCTTGGAGCCTGAGCAGTAGGGTCTGTACTCCCCCTCCTACATGTTAGGTAGCTGAATTTGCTGGATATAAACCAGCCTGAGTCATAGTATCCATGAAGCGTATCTTGCGGCCCATGACCTCCTAAAATCCCGGTGCTGTCATGAAATCTGCCGAGGTAGGCTCAACTGTGGGGACCTCGCCCTATTTCTCGATAATAGGGTCTC
>MU681217.1:12849-25294 GCA_026770625.1 Nicotiana glauca
GGGGGGAGCAACTCCGCCTGGGCCTGGAACATCAGCAGTGTGTGTCCTCACCATCTATGAGCGAAAAGAAGGGTGATTTTTAGTACAACAACCACTGCACGATAGGAATGAATAAAGAGTAGTTTTCCTAACACCGTATAGCCTCCCAAAGATAAATACATACGTCTCCGTACGGATCTACAAGACTCTATTAGGTTTGCCCATGACTTGTTAGACCTACGTGAAACTAGTGCCCTGATACCATGTTGTCAAGACCGAATTTTCGCAATAGGTCATGATGGCGCCCGACACCGTTGTCAGGCAAGCCAATGCGGAAATATAATTAAAATCTCATTTTTACATTTTTACCCAAAACAAGTGTAACAGATTTCTCAATTTAATGTTAAGGCCAGAGGCGATCAATAGTGTATAACAATTATTATACAACCCAAAATAAATGTCTACTAATGTGTGTGCCAAGATCTGGTGTCACAAGCTATGGGAAACTAGTAGAAATACAAAAGAACCACATTGTGCTACTATCCGAATCAGGATAGACAAAAAAAGTAAGTACATAAGAAAGACTTCTTCGGGCTACTGAACGATGTGGAAGGGGAACAGCTCACCGTGGAATTCTCGGATCCGCTCAAGGATGTGCGCCGGACCTATAACGAGATCCACCTTCCTCAGATCCTATACAATTAAGTACATAAGAGTAGTATTAGTACATAAACAATATGTACCCCATAAATATCCCATCTAATCTCGAAGAAGTAGAGACGAAAGGTCGACTTGATACTAACTAGGGTCAAATAAGATAATAAAATGGTAGACCAAGCATGTGGGTCATCATTTAAGCAACAATTTAAAACAAGATGGTAAAAATCATATTCTTAACAATATTCCAATTAGCTATCCACATTTTGAAGTATTTGCATAACAATTGTTTACAAGCTTTCACATAGATATCATGCGCACATCATGCCGAGATCGTCTCCAATAGAAAATAAACTATGCACTGCCGAGGGTCGAACGACACAAACCATAGATGTATCTATTTTTGACCGAGGCGATCGGCCCAATCCATAAATATCAAGAAATATCAAGAATACACACGAAGGCGCATTTATATGCAAATAAATTCTTGTAAGTGTTTAACAAGTTCACATGTCCACCTTTATTCCTTTCATAGTCTATAGCATATCATAAATGATCACATTAGCACGTTGGTATGGCGATATTCAGAATTTTTGCATGATGTGGGTCCTAGACTACACAAGCAATTAACATCATAGTAGCTATGCACGGACTCTCATCACCTAGTGTGTGCGTAGGCCCCCACATTTATTAGAAATTTCTCAATTATGATACCTATAGGGACAATTCCCTCTTACGAGCTTAGAAAGGAAACTCACCTCGCTCCAAGTGCACTTCCAAATATCAACAACAAGTCCAACCTCTCAATTTGGAGTCGAACAATCCCAATCTAGTTAAATAAAGTAAGAACTAGTCAATATAGACTTATAAGATCAAGTTCTAGCTATTTAAGCAATTTTTCCAACCTTTAACATAATTTTCTTAAAATTCGACCTCGGGCCCATGTGCCCGGATTTCGAAATTTTTCGAAGGAGGTTGTTCTCTACAACCTAAGGATCAATAATATATGATTTCTAATTAATTCCATAACAAATCTCGTAGTGAAATCCAAGTTTTACTAATCCGTAGGTTTAGCTCTAACCCTTTGATTTTCCTTAAGTTCTAGTGTTTAATCTACTTAAAATACAAGTACTAAACTAAGGTTGAATGGAATTGACTTACCTCTTGATGCTAAGTGGAAACCTTCTCTTCAAAGCTCCCGAAATCGCAGATGAGAGACTGAAAAGTTTAAAAAATGGGTTTAAAACTTGTCTTTAATGAACCTCACTGGTACACTGATTTCGCATATGCGGTAAGGGGATCGCATCTGCGAGATTTAGACCGCAGCTACGAAAAGGGGAGGTTCAAGCTGGGACCACATCTGTGGTCTTAAGGCCGCATTTGTAGTTTACTGGCTTGGCCACCCGAGGCGCTTCTACGATGAAATTGCCGCATCTACGGTCCAAGAACCGCATATGTGGTAATTACAGAAGCAACAATCCTTCAGCCCTTTTTGAAAATTGTCACTTCACTTGAGCCTCGTCTGATTGACATTCGGGGCTCCCAAGCCCCGCCCAAACATACTGACAAGTCTGAAATCACGAGACGGACCTACTTGAACCTTTAGAACACCTGAAACAAATGCTAAATCTAGAAATCAACCCCTAAAACCAAATGAATCAAATTTATGAACTTCAAGTTCATAATTTTCCTCCAAAGGGCAAAATGCCCTAAATCTACTCGGATTGACACCAAATTTTACGGGCAAGTCTTTAATTATATTTTGGTACTGTACTAGACTTTGGAACCAAAATACGAGCCCGATACTTTATAAATCAATGATTACTTGGTTTCTTTAAATCCTTAAAACCTCAAATTAACAATTTCGAATAAAAAATTTATTATTCGGAATATGGGCCTCGAAATTCGATTCCAGACATATGCCCAGGTCCCATATTTTTCCAGGGACCATCCGAACACGAGTCCGGGTCCGTTTTCTAAAAATGTTGACCAAAGTCAAACTTAGTCTTTTAAGAAAATTCTAAGAACTCAAAGGTGCATATTTCACTCAAAACTCCTCCAAACCTCGAACTAATTATCCCCGCAATTCGTAAATTAGCTAAAGCAAGCACGAAAGTTTTTATTTAAGGGAACGGGGTTCTTAAAGGCAAAACGACCAGACGGATCATCACAGAGATATGATTTTAATGTTAAATTTATATTTGACCGCGTCGCAAGTATGATATGCGAGCGGGGTGATTAAACAATTTTATTTTTTATCGCGTCGCACATATGATTTGCGAGCGAGTTATTTCCTTCTACTACCCTTATGGGATCGGGCCATTCGCCTCGACAGGATTTACGTACCACATTCTCATGGGAAGGATGCCGAGGGTCTATTTTGAAACAGCCTCCCTTACCTAGGCTAGGGGTAAGGTTTGCGTACAAACTACCCTCCCCAGAACCCACTAAGTGGAATTCTACTGGGTTGTTATTGTTTTTATTGTTGTGATAGTAAGAAGACAAATGTGTAGAGACCAATAGCAAGAAGACAAGTGCGTACCTAGAATGAAATTGGAAATTTTCGAGCAAGAAAGAACGTTTCCAGCATTAAATGTGAGAAGAAAAAGAGTTTTATTTATTTATTAATGTACATTAGAAGAAATAAGAATTCAAAATGTCAACATGTAATTAACGTAAATTTTTTTCCGTTTGAAAATTGAGGCATGTAATTACCTCATTTTAATAATGCTTAATTTCATGTTAACTAAGTAATTCCATTGATGATAAATATATCAAATTGTATAATTTACTCTAAATTATTTGTAATAGAGTTTTCACCACACACACGAAAAGTACGTATTTAAGTTCAATCTGTTGGGCCTATGATACCACTGGCCAAAGCCTATCTAGTGATATAGATATGTGGTGGATAAATGTTTGTATTACTCGCTAGCCTTTTAAAGCTAATAACTAAAATCTATATAAGGCCTTCATGTTCTGAACATTTTCTCACCACTTACCTAACTTTCACAACTTATTGCTATTCTGAGGAGAACAAAATATGGGTGTTAAAGGAAAGTTGATTGCTTCAATGCAGGTGAATTGTGAAGGGCACTCTGTTTATGATATTTTTCACATTAATACTCATCTTTTACCCAACATAAGCCCTGGTAAATTCAATCATTTTGAGATTCACGAAGGTGAAATCGGAAAGGTTGGTTTGTTTGCTAGCAAGAAATATATGGAAGGTAACACACATCCCCACCTCCCTCTATTTCTCTATATACAAAGATTTTCGGAAGCTATTTTTCAAGAAATATTTTGAGGAAAGGAAAATAAATTCTTTTCACATGTAGGTGGAAGTTATTTTCTCAGTTAAAACAATGTTAACTGTTAATTTTATTTTACTTGCTCTTTGACATTATTATTAATCATTAATGCTCAAAAAATTGATAAATTGTTAATATTATTTATAAATAACTTTATATTATTATCAATGTTTAATATATGTTCTTTTGAGATTCATAAAAATAATTCCATTCAGATAATTTTTGTAGAAAATGAAAGTTAAAAACAAAGGTAGAAACGAAATATGAAGATATTATTTTGTATATATTTATATCTGTATGAGAAATTGGACAGTTGATCATTATTTTTGTATTTTAATAATTATAGATGGAATAGAAAAGTTTATGAAGCATAAAATTGAAGCCAGCGATCCTCAGAAGAAATCAGGCACTTGGAATATAATTGAAGGAGATTTATTAGAATTATATAATTCCTTTACTATTAGCATATCTATTGAAGACCAGTGGACTACATGGACATTTGTGTACGAGAAGAAAACTGAAGATACTCCTGAGCCCCTTGCTTTCATGGGTATGGTCCTTGATATCACGAAAGATGTAGAGGGTCACCTTCTCAAGAAATAGAATATATATATATATATATATATATATATATATATATATATATATATATATAGTGTGCGTGTGTGTTTATGTTGTGTGATAACTATTTGGCAATACTGGCTCGTTCTAGCCAGCCAGCATGTGAAATAAATAATGTTGTGTGATGTATGACAATCTCCTTCTATGGATGAATTATTAGTATTTGTAAAAGATATTATGGAATTTTCGAGTCCGGCCGTGTTGAATGAATTTTATATATGAATGATTGAATTTGTTAGAAAGATAATATGTTCAATAGACTTTAGCTTGAGGTATGAATACATTATCCTTAAGGATATTTTGCCAATATAGTAAATAAGATAACTAGGAGTTATATGAGTTATAGTTCATTTGGTACTGATTGAGTGCTTAGTTGGGGTCATGTGATGTTGGGAAGTACATTCACATTTTCTTTTGGGGAAAAGGTCAAATTTACCCTCTACTTTAGAAAATTATCCATGTTTATTCCCAGTTTCACTATCGATACAAATATGCCCCTACCATTAAGAAAGTAGACAAGAATACACCCAACTCTAGCCACTTTCCACTATGAAAGGGACCCCCTCAATAAAAATACCTAGTAATTAAATAGCTCAACTTTTTCTTTATTAATATTTCTTTTTCCATCTAAATTTTTAATTTTTGTCCTTTTCTCTTTTTCCTCTCTCCTTTTCCCTACCTTCAACCTCAGAATCCCTCCCATTTATCTTCCTTGTCTCCCACTGATAACGTCAAAATTTACTACTAAAAAGTAAAGGGTCACAGTCACACGCAATATAATTTACCCAACTGTGAGTTGGAATCGAATATCACAGAGAACAATATGTAGAGGATTAGGCGTATAAGAGAATTATCACTTATTATGCTAAGCCAAACACATAGAAAATTTTGAGAAAATATTTATGTCTAAAATGTGAAAATATAAACTAACCTAGAAAGCAAGTAATAGTCCAATGTATTTCATGATTTTACAAATACGAGCGAGTTTATGATAATTAGCCTCAAGCAATAATTCCATGTTAGCTTCTTCCAAACTCTAACAACACTTCCTAATTGAATTATCTCTAAAATAATTAAGAGATTAAGCACACCAGAATATGGCTACAAGTAGTTCAATCATATTCTTAGGTAGAATCTGTATAGTGAGGGTCAGAGCCTCATGTTCTAGTTAATTAATCTTTATCAACCCCAAAATATCTTTTCTAGAATTAATTCGAAGTTAATGAGCGAGTCGTAGTGTTAGATAGTCCCTTTAGAAACATTAAAGAACAAAAATAATTAAAGAAATAATAACTCAATTCATAATAAATAAAAATTATTCAATATATAAACACAAAAATATATTTAATCCACAATTTAAATATGAATATTTCAATATACAAGATTCAAGCGCTGGAAGAAATACTACATACTTAGATATATAATACAAAGCAAGGAAATGAAGAAATAAACATAAATGGGTAAGAATTTTTTTTTCAAAAGCTTCAAATCTTCAAGAACAAAGTGTGTCTCCAAGAACCATAGCTCCAAAACATGTATTCTCTTTAAAGGCTGCACAAGATTTGCCAAAGATATTATACAAATGAGGTAGGTTGTGCATTAAATGGTATGGGGTAAAAAATGTGAAATTTCACAACTGCCCAGATTTGTGAATCGCGTTCGCAAAAATAGGCATGTGATTGCAAAGTGTAATGTTGTAAAGCAATGGGATCGCAGACCAGATCGCGCATTCGTGTAGAGCACTTGACAGCACTTGACCAACCTCTTCTTCGTGTTCGTAGAATTAGCCCTGCGTTCGCGATGTATTGTGTCCTCGACTTCTATGATCGCATGTCAAAGTTCGCGATCGCGAAGAGCATTATCTAGCAGAAGTTGTTTTTCCTCATTTTACACATTTTGACTTGGTTTTTTCCGTATCTCCTCTAAATCGTTTGATATCTGAAATATGCCAATAAACCTCAATAAATTCCTTATTTTCTCAACAAAATCATACAAAAGTCTTAGTATCAAGAAGAGATAAGGTTGTAAAATACCAACTTACCAAAACCCCAAACTTAAACTATTGCCTGTGCTCAAGCAATTAAAAAACTAAGAACATTCTTCAATCAAATCATCAATTAAGCTCAATGTCATACCAAACATCATTTCAAGCCAAAAAGATTTAAAATAAACACAATTAAGTGACTTTGGTTGGTACCAACAATTAATCCAAAGCATATGAATCACCAACTTCTCGCAAATTTCATTTCCATTCAAGTGCTCAAACACCATATTAATCATAGTGAAAACTAAGTCATGATACTAAAGCGTCAAAATTTGTCTCATTATCACAAATAATTTTCTCTTGTTCATTCCTCTCAATTAGAGATTGGGTTAAGTTCACAACTCAAAGTTTTCATGTTCCCTCAAACTTAAGAGAGAATCCCATCTTATAAATTGCAATTTAAAAATACATGGGATATTCTCATGACCCCAGTTCACCCTCTGTGAACTGTCGTGATGGCACCTAGTCCCTACAATTAGGTAAACCTAACAATGCGGAAAATAAATAACTTGCGGAAGAAATAATTAAAAAAACTAGTAGAATGAAACATTATTTAAAATATCGCTCGGAATATACAATATAACTTCTCGATACTAAAAACACTTCCCAAAACACGAAATCTCATGAACCCACAAGCCTTTGAATATATATAAGTGTCTAACACCTGAATGTCTAACAAGGAAAAGAAATAAAGAAGGTCTAATACTTAAAAGAGAGAATAGAAAGGGACTCCTTGGTCTGCGAACGCGGCAGATATACCTCGAAGTCTCTTGAACAATCGCCTCATCTCACGAGTGAAGGACCGAGTAGATGTATCTGGATATGCACATGAAAAACATGCATAGAAAGTGCATGAGTACACCACAACGATACTCAGTATGCTGTGGAGTTCTTATGTTTGATTTTTAATGTTTCACACATGGATTTAATTTGATCACTATTGAGATTGGTGACATTATCAGTGATAATATACTCGCGAACTTCGAATCGGCAAACAATACGATCCTTGACAAATTCTGCGATGCCTTTCTTTGTTACTACTTTGTAAGATGCAGCCTCTACCTATTTTGTAAAGTAATCAATGGCTACTAGAATAAACCAATTCTCGTTTGATGTTGTGTGCTCGATAGGAACGATGACATCTATTCCCCAAGCGGCAAATGGCCAAGGTGAGTGTGACGACCTGACCCGTCGCCTCATGAGTTACCGCTCCGCTTTCCCCATTTAAACTTCTTTACGCTTTATTATCCGTATCTTGTGTGATCGAGATGAGACACTTAGTCTCTTTTAAGAAGGCTTAAGTTGGAAAAGTCAACCAGATATTGACTTTTGTGTTAGAGGGTTCGGATGTGAGTTTCGATGGTTCGGTTAGCTTTAGGAGGTGATTTTTGACTTAGGAGCATGATCGGAGTTGGTTTTGGAGGTGCGAAATAGAATTAGGCTTGAATTGACGAAGTTGATATTTTGGCAATTTTCGGTAGCTAGGTGAGATTTTTATCCAAAGGTCGGAATGGAATTCTGAGAGTTGTTGCAGCTTTATTATGTGATTTTGGATATGTGTGAAAAATTTCAAGTCAGTCGGACGTGTTTTGGTTAGGTTTTTGATCGAATGAGTAATACGGAAGTTTTGGAATTCTTAAGCTTGAATCCGAGGGTGATTGATGTTTTGATGTTGTTTTGAGTGTTCCGAAGGTTGGAATAATTTTGAATGATGTAATGGGGTATGTTGGCATATTTTGTCGGGGTCCCATGAGGCTCGGATAAGTTTCGGAGGAGTTTTTGGAAGATTTCGCCGTTTTGAGCATAAGCATGTAATGATCCAAATGTCCATTTTTAGTTCTAGAGATCGCAATTTGATTTCGATACTTCCAGAATTTTGACAATGAAATATAGGAGTGATCTGGAATGTTTGGTCTAATTTCATCAAGTCGCGATTCGATTTTTAACGCAAAACATGAGTTAATTGTTTAACAAGCGAAATGGATATCGCACAGAGCGAACATGCTCCAAATTGAGTTTCGATTGAAGGACTATGTTCGTATCATTATTTTTGACTCATAGGAAGAGGAATCATCGAATTCAGAGTTAGTATGGTGGAGTTAAAGCCTTTTTAGTGAAAATAAAGATTGTTGGTGCAGCAGGATCTGGTGCGCAACTTTAGTGACCAGATTTGTCACTTTTAGCGACCAGAATAGGCTTATTAAAGTTGTTGCATTTTTCTGCTCGTTTTGACCTTTTTTTTGGGTGAAAGAACACATCTTGGGGCAATTTTTTGAGAAAGAAATCATGGAAAATCTTGAGGTAAGTCACTTGTAATCATTTCTACTCCATAATATTGATTTATCATCGAATAATCCGACTAGATTACAAGTTTTTTAGCTATAAATTGGGGATTTGAACCTAGGGATTTGAAGATAAGATTTGAAGATTTGGAAGCCGAATTGTTATCGGAATTTAGTAATTTTGGTATGGTTGGACTCGTGGTTGAATGGGTTGTCAGATTTTGTGAGTTTCGTTGAATTTCGAGACATGGGCCCAGGGCTCAGGTTTTTGCTAATTTCGAGAATTTCGATATTTTTTGATTGTTTTGATTGGGCTTTGTTACCGTAACATATTATAACATATTCGTTCTGGTTTTGGATACATTCGACGCACATGAAGGCCAATTCGAAAGGCAAAGGAATCGCGAGTTACAGATTTAGCCGGTTCGAGGTAAGTAATGATGTAAAATGATGTACTGAGGGTTTGAAAACCCCGAATTGCACATCGTAGTGATATATTGAGGTGAAACACGCGCTGGATAATGAGCGCGCGGTATTTTACTACTGGGGATTGTGACTTGGTCCATCTCGATTGATGATTTTACTACTTATTTGAATGAGATTGATTTGGGTTGATTTCCATATTTGGGATTCGTGCCAATTATTTTAATCCTTCGGTAATTTTTATCACTATTTCCTCATTGTTTTGACTTGTATTTAAACTCAGTCCTGTTGATATTTATGGTTTTACAACCTCAGCCACTTTTATATAGATTTGATATTTTTAAATGATATTTTGGGCTGAGAACCACTGTTTTACAAATGTCCGAGTGGCTTATGATGATTTTCGGACTGAGTAAGGCCGAGGGCCATATGTGAGGATATGTTGAGTGATGTGAGGAGGCTTTCAGGCCTTATGAGTGATGTGAGAAGGCTTTCAGGACTTATGTTATTATGTAAGCAGGATTTCAGGCCTTATTTTATTATTGCGCTTGGGCTGTAGGAGCCACTCCATTATCTGCACACCTCCAGTAAGCGCCGGCAACGTTAAATGGATCGGGCAACACGCCAGAGCGGTTACTATATGATATTTTTCTAAGAGTGAGCCCGATGGGCTGATACTATACCGAGTGATTGATACTGAGCCCGAGGGGCTGATACTGTTTTGAGTTATTGATGCGGTGCCCGAGGGGCAGATTTTTACTTGTTATTTTGATATTGAGCCCGATGGGCAGATTTCTACTTGTCATTTACTACCAAATTACCTGTTTTACTGGTTTAACAGAGATTTCACTGATTTGTTATTTTAAGTGATTTTACTGCTTCTGTATAGAATGCTTTGTGCCTTTACGTGTTTTCTGCTTTAAGCCATTTTTTATATTTATTACTCACTGGGTCAGAGAACTCACATTACTCCTTGCACCGTCTGTGCAGATTCAGGCGGAGCAGATTTCCACTCCTGAGAGCTGATCCTTCCAGTCCAGGCGGTGTTTCGGAAACTACGAGGTAGCTATTGGCGTCTGCAGCCCCCGTGACTCCTTTATCTTATTATTCCTATGTTATTCGAACTATTGTATCATATTTCCTATTTAGTAGACTTGTGTCAGGATTCTTTAGTTGCTCATGACTTGTGATACCCCCGTTAGGGCTGTGTTGAGTTGGATTTCCGCATTTTTATCTATGCTTCCGCTATATGGTATTATTAAACCATGTTGTACTATAATTGTGTTAAATAATTATTTTAAAAGGAAGAATTGGGCTGACTAGCTGGCCTTGTCTTCACGAGGGGCTCCATCACGACCAGGTTCGGGATTTGGGTCGTGATAGTGAGCTTGTTGCATTGAGCTCATTTTGTGGCACTTTTATCATATCGGCATGCTCTTGACATTGGTAGCATTTGCAGACATACTGTACATAATCTTTCTCCATAGTCATCCAAAAGTAACCGACCCAAAGTATCTTCTTGGCTAAGACAAAACCATTCATATACGGGTCACAGGTCCCAACATGTATCTTCTCAAGTAGCTTAGAAGCCTCTTCTGCATCGACACATCTTAGCAATCCCAAATCAGGAGTTGTTATATACAAGTTTCCTTCGTTGTTGAAAAAAGGTTTAGACAACCTCCGAAGTGTGCATTTCTAAGTGTGGTTTGCATGTTCTCCTTTTGCCAAATGCTCTTTGATATCATGGCACCAAGGTTTTCCATCTATTTCTTCTTCAATATGGATACAATACCCTGGCTAATTATAAATTCTAACAGGTACATGATCATTGAAATGCTTGTCCGGATGCTGCATCATAAAAGACAAGGTGGCTAATGCATTAGCAAACTCATTATGAATTCTGGGCACATGTTGAAACTCTATATTTGTGAACTTCTTTCTCAATTCTTGTACATGGAGTAGATATGGAAAAATCTTGGAATTCTTGGTGGCCCACTCTCCTTTTACCTGGTGCACAAGCAAATCTAAATCACCTATTACTAGAGGCTCTTGAATATTGATGTTGATTACCATGTTAAGTCCTAGGATGCAGGATTAATACTCTGCCATGTTGGTGGTGCTAGGAAATCTGAGTTTAGCAGATACTGGATAATGTTGACCTGTTTCTGATACCAAAACTGCTCCAATGCCCACTCCATTGAAATTTGTAGCTCCGTCAAAGAACATCCTCCAACCGTTGTATGCTTCAGTAATGTCCTCTCATACGAATGATACCTTATCATCAGGAAAATACGTTTTTAAGGGCTCATATTCTCCTCCTACCAAATTTTAAGCAAGATGGTCTGCCAACGCTTGTCCTTTGACTGCCTTTTTAGTAAAGTAGATAATAACAAACTCACTCAACTATATCTTCCTCATGGATAGCTTCCCAGCTGGCATGGGTCTCTGAAATATGTACTTCAAAGGGTCCATGCTAGATTTGAGGTATGTGATATAGGCACTGAAGTAATGCCTCAACCTCTGAGCCATCCAGGTCAAAGCATAGTAAGTTCATTCTAGCAGAGAGTGTCATGCTTCATAAGGTGTGAATTTCTTACTTAGTTAGTATATGGCTTGCTACTTTATCCCTGTCTCGACATGTAGACTCAAAACACATCCAAAGGCTCCATCCAACATAGATAGATAGAGTAACAAAGGTCGTTCTGGTTCTGGTAGGACCAAAATCGATGGTGTGGACAGATACTCCTTGATTTTGTCGAAAGCCTTCTAACAATCCTTGGTCCAGCTTGTTTTGGCATCTTTCCTCAGCATCTTGAAGATTGCTTCACATATGACTGTGGAGTGTGTTATGATGCGACTGATATAGTTGAGACGTCCTAGGAAGCTCATCACGTCCTTTTTGCTCCTAGGTGGCGCTAATTCCTGAATAACCTTAACTTTAGATGGGTCTAGCTCTATCCCTCAACTACTCACGATAAATCCCAGTAACTTTCCTTCGAGAACCCCGAATGCACACTTCGCGGGGTTGAGTTTCAAGTTGTACCTTCTTAACATGTCAAAGAACTTTCTCAAGTCTGCTATGTGATCCGCGACTCTCTTGGATTTGATGATGACATCGTCCACATACA
>MU681219.1:4830-16341 GCA_026770625.1 Nicotiana glauca
TCAGATTCTTGTCTTTTGAATCCTTAAGAATTCCTAGACCTAAATGCTTCATTTAGGTACGAGATACGTATCTAAATTGCACCCCGTGCCTATTTTGAATTCTTCTTCTCGTGTCTCTCAATTAATCATTACCTGTTGACCTTTTGACCAATCCACGTGTCATGCCACGTCATCTTTAATATATATTCAGTTTTTTCCCAATACAAGCACAAAGGGCCTTAGCGAAATATCATTCGTCTTTTTTATCCTTTAAAATATTATTCACACTAAACAAAATAGTCATTTAATTATGCTCCGAAAATTTAATTCTTTGAAATCAACTAAATTGTTTTATTATTAAATTATTTTCCATTTGAACTAGGTAGGAAATCCTAAAATTTAGGACTTTAAAATCAATTAAATTTTTACCTAACTTAAATCTTTTCCTTATTTGAACTATATATGTTACAAAATTATAATTCTTACATGATACTTTCATTGACATATATTCTTTGAAAAAAGGAGCAAATTAACGTGTGTTTTAAGTAAAACAAAGTAACTAATTGATCCAGCAATTTTATGCCTAATATTTATAAGGGTACGTAAGAAATAGTGCACGTAAGTCATAGTTTTGATTTTAAAAAAGATGAAAACATTAATGATAATTCATATTAAATACCATTAATATTTATTATTTTGGAGCTTGTATTTTTATTTTATTTTATATTATAACACAAACATATCTTTTCAATACTATTTGTTTTATTCATAAAATATCTTTTTATTAACACGAGGGACACATGCAACACACGTATACTAAGACTAGCTTAAATAAAATGAAGGAAGGATTCATTATGAAAAAAATAATATTTTGGTATGACTTGATACTTTTCGCTTCATATACATTTTCTATAACGATTATATGTAAGATTATTATGTCGTAAAAATAAATTTTATACAACTAGTTATATATTATACAATTTATTTATAACTTATCCATAACTTATTTCTACCCAGTTAAATACAACTACAATATCATATAACTTAATTATAAATTTTATACAATATGTCTTTTTATATATTTTGTATATGATTTGTAT
Source organism: Nicotiana glauca (assembly GCA_026770625.1). Taxonomy (NCBI): domain Eukaryota; kingdom Viridiplantae; phylum Streptophyta; class Magnoliopsida; order Solanales; family Solanaceae; genus Nicotiana; species Nicotiana glauca. The sequence continues at coordinate 5,910 of MU681219.1, forward strand.
ATACATAGTGTATGTGGTCTATGCTTCTTCCTCTTTAAAATTCCAATCAAAACTTACTCTCTTAATATAACTTTGATACATATTAACAACTTTATATAAAAATATAGTATTGATAACTTATATACAAATTTTATACAACGATTCATACATTATCCCACTATTTTTTAACTTTCATACTACATTTAAATATAAAAAATATATAATTACAACAGAATACAATTTACATACAATTATAGTACAACTTTACTACTTCTAATTCTTCTTCTTCTTCTTCAATCTGAAATTCAGCCAAAATCAAGTCTAATCTTTACCAAATACCTTTAAAATTGAGATATAAACTCCAAAAAATATTCTCAATTATTCGCAATAACACCCGATCCAAATAAATAATAGTTTTTGAAAACCCAAATTTGAATTTAAAGTTTCAAAACTTTTTAATGGCTGTTAATGTTGGAGAATCAAACATCTTTAAAATTTATTGATTGACAATTTAAATTTAAACATCAATTGTGCAACATGAAAGGGAATTGCTAATTAAAACGATTGTAGTCAATTGATGAATTCCAATAAAACTCTATACAACAAGAAAGCATAAAAAAAACAAAGAACATGAAATGAAGAAAAACAGGAAAAAAAAAATCGAGAATGTGAGAGAGAGAGTGAAAGAGAGTGGGCATGTATAAAGGGATAAGGAAATCACTGATATTTCTTAATTCCTAATATAAAGGGATACTCATTTAAAACTTATTTGTATGTAATTGGTAAATCGTATTTGATCATTAATTAAATTGAAACTTGAGTAGAGAAGATAATAAGATTTTAAATAGTATATAGAAAGGTAAAAATTCCTTTCTTAATAGGTACCCAATATAGTGGCACTTCAGATTTCTTCCGCTTTTATGCTTCTTTCGCTTATCTTCTTCTCTTCCTTTCTCCAGAAAAGCTTTATAGGTTATGTTGTATTTACCGAGGAACTCACAAGGTCTATTCCTTTCTCATCATCCGATTACTCTTTTTTGTACTTTGCCAGTTGTTGTTTGCACCATAAAACAAGTTTAGCTCAAGACTGAAGAATTTCAAATTAAATTCGTGAGAGCATAGTTGATGCTAATTAGCAGGAGCGGCAAACGGGCGGGTCGGATATGTTTTGGATCGAAAATGGCTAATGAAAAATAGATAAATTATCCGACCCGATCCAAAATTAATACGAATAAATAATGGGTTAACCGGCGGATAATATGAGTAACTATATTATTTACCCATATTATCCATGACTTCTTGCATATAATCACTTTTGGGAGAATTCTTAGTCTCCCTAACTTGAGGAACCCCCAATTTGATGCTTTACAAATGTAAAAGTTAGACTCACTGATTATCCATCAGTTACCCATTAGTTATACATTTTCTAGATGGATAATATGATTCTTATCCATATTTGACCCATTTTAAATAATTTCATTATCCAACCCATTTTTTAGTGGATAATATGGGTGGTTAACTATTTTTTTTAACCATTTTGCCATCCTTGATAGTTAGTAAATCTTATGGTTTAAGAGAGAAGAAAATGGAGTATTTACCAGAGAGAATTGAAGTTAGGATTGCTTCAGGTAAACTTGAGACGCGATTCTGAAGCTGAGCGATAGAAGAATTTTATATTCAATTTCCTAAAGTTGCACTAAATCGAGGGAAGAGATTCGACTTTCTGAAGCTGCATTAAAGTGATGGAAGAACTTCATATCCAATCTGAAGTTGCACATTGAAGCAATAGAAGAACTCCAGATTTTACAAACCCTAAATTTGTAACTTCAGACGTAAATTCTAAGTCATATGATCCACTGTTACCTCGTTAAAAATATTTTACGATAAACCCAATTGGAACAAAATTAGTTCAAGGTAAAAAGAGTACAACGTGTGCTTTCAGACCTAAAGGCTTTATGTCGCTCATTGCCGATAAACCGCAACTGTTAATAAAAAGATAGAAAGAATTGAAATGAGATCGTACCTCAGCGGTAATATCACGTTCCAATTGTTCGGTAGTGTTGATACCCAAGTTTTCCCTACAATATTATCAAAACTATGCATTAGCATCATTCAATATTTTTCCATAATTTCTGCACTTTTAAAGATTTTAATTAATTTATTCCAGTATTTTATTATATAAACAATCACTGATTGCATCACAAATGGTTTTATAATAATTTTTGTGGCTTGATTTTATCATTTTGCATTCATATTAAGTTTTAATTATTTTACAAATAGCCACATTTGTATATTTGGGATTATAATTGCAATTACTTTGCAGTTATAGCCCATGCATACATTATTACACTATTTTACCAGAAAATAATCTTTTATATTTTTTAAATATTAAGTAATTATTTTAAAATATTTCTAGGCATGAAAATTATTTTTATAATCTATTAACTATTTTTTTGAAAAAAATTAGCAATTAAATGGGTATCTAACAAATAGTCTTTTATTTTCGGACCTAGCCCAATTAAATGGACCAATTTCAACCCCAAATCCCTAACCCACTAAGACCAGGCCCAAATCGAATTAAAACCCGACTCCCAAACCTTTCAATCTTGGCCGTTGATCACAGAGATCAACAGCTACCGTTCACTCTTACCATTTTTAACCTAAATGCCCCCCCCACCTTACCTACCAAATAGCCGCCTTAGAATCTCAATCCTCTCCGTCTCTCTGAGACCTAATCCTAACCCTAGCCACCGCTACCTAAAACCAGACCTAATCCCTTTGATTCTTATTCGATCCATAGATTTCCATGGCTGTTTGAGACTTCTACTTGTCTCCTACATCTCCTAGTTGCTCGTTCTTGCGATCTCATGGAAAGATCTCAAAGAGATCTAGTCCAGATCTTGTCCAAGACTCTCTGAGAGTCCGGCTAAGGTCTGTGAGTGCTTTTCTATCGATGTTTTACGGTGCAAATCTTTGGTTCAAGGCCAAATTCTCTTTATCCTATCCTTTTTCTTCAAAACCCTAATGTTTAGTCTTGAATTTGTCCAGATCTAGAATGATTCTGAGTTCATCACTGATTTTTCTTTAAGATTCTCTTATTTCTCTACTGTTAACTGATTTTTAGCACTGTGTTATGAAGGGTTTTTGGTTTCCTTGTTATTTGTTGTCCGAATCTCTGCATATTTGAAGTGTTTCAAGTTTCCATGGCCGTTTTCTTTAAGGATCCTCTGATTATCCCACTGTTAATCAATTTTAGGTATTTTTCAAATTAGGGTTTTGGCTTCAGGAAAGTCAGGGTATGTGTCGACTATTGGGATTTAAAGATATCAAGTCCCAAGGACGATTTCCCACTGCCAAATATACACGTTCTGATTGACAATTACGCCAAGCATGAACTTCAATCCTTTGTAGATTGCTTCGCGGGTTATCAATAGATCTGAATGGACGAACAAGATGCGGAGAAAACAACCTTCATTACACCATGGGGAGTGTACTGCTATAAAATAATGCCATTCGATCTAAAGAATTCTAGGGCTACCTACATGAGTGCCATGATGACCATTTTCCATGATATGATACACAAGGAAATAGAGGTGTATGTTGACGAAGCCATTATCAAATCCAAAAGGTCCACAGATCATATAGCAGACTTGAGAAAGTTCTTTGACAAGCTAAGGAGGTACAATCTAAAATTGAACCCCGCAAAATGTGGATTCGGGGTTCCTGCAGGAAAGCTGTTGGGATTTATTATCAGCCGCCGAGGAATCGAGTTGGATCCGTCCAAAGTTAAGGCTATCCAAGATTCACCACCACTAAAGAGCAAAACATACGTGATGCACTTCCTAGGACGCCTCAACTACATTAGTCACTTCATAGCACAGTACACAATAATATGTAAACCCATCTTCAAAATATTGAGGAAAGATGCTGAAACCAGTTGGACAGAGGATTGCTAGAAGGCTTTTGACAAAATCAAGGAATACCTATCCACGCCACCAGTCCTAGTCCCGCTAGAACCTGGGAGACCTTTGCTACTCTATCTATTTGTATTAGATGGGGCTTTCAGATGTATTTTTAGAGAACATGATGAGACGGGAAGAAAGGAGCAAGCCATATATTACTTGAGCAAGAAGTTCACACCTTACTAAGCACGATATTTTCTGCTAGAACGCACTTGCTGTGCTTTAACATGGACAGCTCAAAAATTGAGGCATTACTTCTGTGCCTATACCACATACCTCATATATAGGATGGACCCTCCGAAGTATATCTTTCAGAAGCCCATTCTAATCGGGAAGTTAGCCAAGTTGCAGATATTGTTAAGTGAGTTCGATATCATCTATGTAACTCAGAAGGCGGTCAAAGGACAATCATCGGCAAAATATCTTGCTGAAAATCCTATGGGAGGAGAATACGAACCACTAAAATAGTATTTTCCTTATTAAGAAGTATCATTCGTAGGAGAGGACATTGCTAAAGCGTACGACGGATGGAGAATGTTCTTCGATGGGGTTGCAAACTTGAAAGGAGTGGGTATTGGAGCAGTCTTGGTATCAGAGATAGGTCAACATTATCTGGTATCCGCAAAGCTCAGATTTTCGTGCACCAACAACATGGCAGAATATGAGGCTTGCATCATGGGGCTCAATTTAGCCATCAATATAGTTGCTGGTAATTGGTGATCCAGATCTTTTGGTACATCAGGTTCAAGGAGAATGGGCTACGAAAAACACCAAGATACTACCATACTTGTATCAGGTGCATGAATTGATTAAGAGGTTCATAAAGATAGAGTTCACACATGTTCCCAGAATTTAAAATGAATTTGCGTACGCACTAGCCACCTTGTCATCAATGATACAACATCTAGATAAGAATTTCATCGATCCCATCCTGGCTTACTATGCTCATGTTGAAGAAGAATGGATGGAAAACCTTGGTTCCACGACATCAAAGAATATCTAAAAAAGGAGAATATCCAGAAAAAGCAAACCATACTCAGAAACGCACTCTACGGAGGCTATCCAATCACTTATTCCAAAGCTTAGGGACCTTGTATAGAAGAACTCTTGATCTGGGGTTGTTAAGGTATGTTGACACAAAAGAGGCTTCCAGATTGCTTGAGGAGATACATGCCGGAACTTGCGGACCACATATGAATAATTTTATTCTATCCAAAAAGATACTCAGAGCTGGATTTTTTTATGACCATGGAAAAGGATTGCATCAGGTACGTCTAGAAAAGCCACCAATGCTACATATATGCATACATGATAAATGTACCACCAAACGAGCTCAATACAATAAGTGCTCCTTGCCTTTTGCTACCTGGGAATGGATGTCATCGGTTCGATCGAGCCTATCGCTTTTAACGGGCACCGGTTCATTTTAGTGGCTATAGACCATTTTACAAAATAGGTAGAGGCTGCATCTTAAAAAGCTGTAACCAAGAAAGTCATCACGGATTTTGTCAGGGATCATATTGTTTGTCGATTCGGGGTTCCCGAGTCCATTATAATTGATAATGCAACCAATCTCAATGGTGATATGATGAAAAACATGTGTGAAACCTTCAAAATCAAGCACGAAAACTCTACAACATATATGCCTCAAATGAACAGAGCTATGGAAGCCGCCAACAAGAACATCAAGAAGATACTGAGGAAGATGGTAGAAAATCACAAACAATGGCACGAGAAGTTACCCTTTGCCTTATTCAGGTACCGCAGTATAGTCCTCATATCAACTGGGGCAACTTCCTATTTACTAGTTTATGATACCGAAGCTGTCATTCCAATTGAGATAGAAATTCCCTCTTTAAAGATCATACAAGAAGCCAAACTCAATGATGCAGAATGGATAAGATCACGCTATGAGCAACTAGCCCTCATAGATGGAAAAATAATAAATGCAGTATGTCACGGTCAGCTTTATCAGAATAGGATGTCCGAGCTTTCAACCAAAGGGTCAGACCAAGACAATTCGCACCGGGGCAGCTGGTGCTGAAGCGGATCTTCCCACATCAAAATGAAGCCAAAGGAAAATTTTCACCCAACTGGCAAGGTCCCTACATGGTTCACAGGATGCTAACAGGAGAAGCACTCATACTTGCAGAAATGGACGTAGAAGTTTGGCCAAAACCTATCAATTCAGAATTAGTAAAGAGATGCTATGTTTAGATTGTTTACATTCTTTCATCCGATGTAACTGAACTACGCTTGACCTTATTCCCGTTTAAGAGGGGAAACGTAGGCAGCCCTGTGGTTTCGGTCACATCTTAATAAAATCTTCATTTCCCCAAAACCAGAAATTAGGGCAGAATTATTAGGAGGACCCTTAAAATTTCGGAGCAAGTCCAGCCGACGTCATCATATGCAAGACGGTCAGAAATTGGTTAAGTAACTGAGGCAGAATTTTTTGAAGGATTCTTAAATTTCTAGAGCATATCCAACAAAGTTCATTACGCGCAGAACAGCCGAAGGATCATTCACCAAATTTGGGCAAAATTTTGAGGAGGACCCTCAAAATTCTAATACAAGGAAGCCGCAATGTCTCTGAAAGTGTTAACAGTAATTAGTTCATCTAATTTACTTGATACTATATGCCACTATGTTTTCTAAATAACTCCATCTCCTCAAATAAATGCATATTTTCGAAAACTTCATTTATGTGATAGCCAGGTTTTATCCAGGGTAACTCGAATAGGGCCTCCAGAGCAAAGCAAAGCAATGCAAGCAGACAAAGGCACGAACCAACCTTTCCCTCAAAATTCACAATTTGTCTTTGGATGCAGGCACAATAAACATAACAATGGTATTCACAAATATACACATATCAAAATCACTATCCTTATAACAATCAAGCCGCCAAGCACAAATATATCTCCAGCTAAAAAATATTCTACACCCACCTGCTATTTTTTCACCGCATAAGACTAAGCTCTATTTTAAATCTTGCACAAGGCTAAGCCCTACCTTCGTAGTTGCATAAGGATAAGCATTACCTTCTCTTTGCATGAGACTAAGATCTGTCTCAAATCTTACTCGAGGCTAAGCCCTGCCTCCATATTTGCATAAGTCTAAGTATTTCCTTTTTTTGCATGAGACTAAGCTCTATCTCAAATCTTGCACAAGGCTAAGCCCTGCCTCCATATTTGCATAAGGCTAAACTTTTTCTTCTCTTTGCATGAGACTAAGCTCTGTCTCAAATCTTGCATGTAGCTAAGCCCCGCCTCCATATTTGGATAAGGCTAAGCATTGCCTTCTCTTTGCATGAGACTAAGCTCTGTCTCAAATCTTGCACTAGGGTAAGCCCTACCTCCATATTTTCATAAGGCTAAGCATTGCCTTTTCTTTGCATGAGCCTAAGATCTGTCTCAAATCTTGCACGAGGCTAAAGCTCTACCTCCATATTTGCATACAGCTAAGCGTTGCCTTCCTATTGCATGAGACTAAGCCTTGTCTCAAATCCTGTATGAGGCTAAGCCCTGCCTTCATATTTGCATAAGGCTAAACATTTCCTTCTCTTTGCATGAGACTAAGCTCTGTCTCAAATCTTGCATAAGGCTAAGTCCCACCTACATATCTGCATAAGGATAAGCATTTCCTTCTCTTTGCATAAGACTAAGCCCTGTCTCAAATCTTGCATGAGGCTAAGCCCTGCCTCCATATTTGCATAGGGCTAATGTAATGACCTGACTGGTTGTTTTGAGCTTTAGTGCATTGTTCAAGAGTTTAAGGCCATGATCAGCTTCATTTAAGGTATAATGACTTGTGCGCATGGTCGGAATTGAATTCTTGGAAGTTTGGAGTTGATTTGGAAAGAGAATTCTCATTTCGGAAACTTTAAATTAAAATAATCGACTAAGATTGGATTTTTGAGTAAACAACCTCGAAATTGGGATTTGAAGGTTCTAGCAGGTTTGTATAATGATTTCGGACTTGGGAGTATGTTCGGATCGGGTTTTGGAAGGCCCGGGAACATTTTGGCACCTATTGTGGAAGTTAGCATTTTGGTGGAATTTCATAAGTTTGGGTTGAAGTGTATTTTAGTGTTATCAATTTTCGCTTGGGATTCTGAGTCTGGGAATAGCTTCGTATGGTGATTCTGGTATTGGGAGTGCGATCGGAAGTGAATTCGAAGGTCTGTAGGTCGTTTTGGAGTCATTTGGCTAAAGATAGAAATTTGAATATTTTTGAAAAGTTTGACCGGAAGTGGACTTTTTGATATCGGGGTTAGATTTCAATTCCAAAAGTTGGAGCATGTCCGTAATATCAACTATGACTGGTTTGCAAAATTTGGGATCAATCGGACGTGATTTGATAGTTTTTGGCATCGAATGTAGAAGTTTGAAGGTCTAAAGTTCATAGAGTCTGGATTGGGGTGTGATTCATGAATTCGATGTTGTTTGATGTGATTTAACGATGTTTTGGGATTGGTTGGCGTGATTGGTTGGGGTCCTAGGGGCCTCAGGTAGAATTCGGGTGGTTAGCGGATTGAATTAGAGTTGGGAAGAATAGCTGAAGCAGCTGATATCTGGTGTAACCGCGCCTGCAAGGTTTTTGGCTGCAGGTGCGGAGCCGCAGAAGCGGCTAAAGGGGCGCATATGCGTGTGAAGGGTGAAGGCTGGGACCGCAGATGCGGTTAGGTCGCCGCAGAAGTGGGACGGCACCAGCGAAAGAAGGAGCGTAGAAATGGAGAGGGGCAGCCTGGCGAAGGACAGCAGAAGTGATTAGGGAGCCACATCTGCGGAATCGCAGAAACGGTCAGGCGACTGCAGATGCGAGAGGTCGGGCTGGACAGTGTTCTTTAAAGAACGAGATTTGTTCATTTTCTCTCATTTTTCAGTTGGTTTGGGTGATTTTGGAGCCTTTGAAGAGATAGATTTCACCATCAATCATGAGGTAAGTTTAACCTCTTGTAAGTTAAATACATGGTTTTATTGCAGATTAAAGTATAGAAATTGGTAGAAAGTTGGGGTTTGAGGGGGAAACCTAGAAAATTAGTATTCTTGGACTTTGACCATAGTTTTGGATATGAAATTGAGAGTAAATTATATATTTGAGTTTGTGAGGTTATGGGTAAACTTTATCTTCGAAAAATTTTGAAATCCGGGCACGTGGGCCCGAGGGCAATTTGTCAACTTTTCGATCGGGGTCAGGAATTATTATAAAATGGATTATTATGAGTAATTGAACATATATTAATGGATTTGCATAATTATTGGCTAGTTTTGGAGCATTGTGCATCGATTCAAGTCTTCGAAAAGGCGTGGAATGCAGATTATGGATCTTCAGAGCGAGGTGAGTCTCCTTCCTAACCTTGTAAGAGGAAATTGTCCCAATAGGTGAGTTAATTGGTTATGTGCTCCTATTTGTGGGGGCTACGTACGCAAGAGGTGATGAGAGTCCGTGCATAGCTACTATTATGCTTATGTCCGGATAGTCTAGGACCCAAAGGCATGCTTACTTGTAATAAATGCAACCATAGTGACAAATTTAAGAATGCTTAAAACATATCGAACGTGTAAATGAATTTCTAAAAGACTAGATATCATTACTTGACTTTTAAAAGAGAAACTTGCCTTTTCCTAAATAATCTCTCCTTGATGAATTATTGATTTGATTGTTGAATGTGTTTATCTATTGCGGAATGGGCCGGGCGCCTTGGTAGATTAAATAGATGCTTCTATGGTTCACACCATTCGACTCTCTAGCAGTGTACAATTTAAATATTTATTGGATCGGGCCGTACGTCCTCGGCATGATTTGTGCATGCTTGTATTGCTTGACTTGAAATTATTTGAAGTTGATATTGGTTCTTCCCTGTTTGAGAATATATGTATAAATGACGAAAAAGGAAATTTGGAAATTTCGCATAAAATAAAGAAATATTTACTTTCTTCGCTCTATTGATTTACAATCATATTCATACAAATCCTCGAATTATCATATTATCGATGTTCCGTTATTGGACCACTAGTAAGTGTCAAAGCCGACCTCTCGTCTCTACTCCTTTGAGATTAGGCGAGATACTTACTGAGTACACCTTGTTTTCGTACTCATACTACACTTGCTATGCATTTCGTTGCACATGTACATGCATTTCTAGTGACCTAGTGGATGTAGCAGCATGATTGATACGGAGACTTAGGTGAGCTACACTTCTCGAGACGACCCACAGCCAGCAGAGTCTTGGTGATGTCCAAATCCACTACTAAAAAGCAATAGACACGGTCGCAACAATATAATTTACCCAACCATGAGTCGGGGCCGAATCCCACAGAGAACAATGTGCAGGCGATTAGGCATGTAAGAAAATTATCGCTAGTTGCGCAATGCCAAACACTAAGAATTTTGATTGGAAAATGTTTTATATCTAAATGCGGAAATGTAAACTAACCTAGAAAGCAAGTAAAATGATCAATGGCTACAAGTATGAATGAATCGGGAAT
>MU681219.1:37072-74538 GCA_026770625.1 Nicotiana glauca
GGGGGGGGGGGGGGGTTCTATATCTTTATTTGGAACTTGGGTAGAAATCCTGCCTATAGGTTTATTGACAAACATGTGAGCGATACTACTTGTTTGGAGATCATGTTTAAAGGACTTTCTGATTGCTTTGTTTTGTACTTTACTCGTATGCTAGAAATCCCGTTCAAAGACTCTTGCATTAGTAATCCTGTCCATAGGATCCATGCGCATTTTTACATGCATTAGTTACCATGTCTATAGGATCCTATCTGTTTGAATAATGATTTTCCTGGTAGTGTGGTTAAAGAATTCTGTCCACGTGTGTTTAATATATATCATGCCTATAGGAACTAAAAATCAGTTAGATACCATGCCTATAAGAAATAAAGGAATCGGTTTTCAAACCTAGAAATCATGTCTATAGGATTTAACCCAATAGATATAATGCCTATAGGGTAAAATCAGTTTGTAAACTCAGGAATCCTGTTAATAGAAACTCAAATCAAGTCAATGCTTATAGATCTTGCCTATATGTGTTTAAATATATACAACAATTAGAAAGCATGCCTCTAGGATCTTAAGAGATAAAATTTGCCTATTAAAATTAGTGACCCATTTATAAACTGTAGTCTCTAATTAACAGTTTAGATACCATGTCTATACGATTCTGCCCGGTTATCACTTACGCAAACTGATAGGGTAATTAAAGATGTCTGGGAGTAAAATTATGATTTCTTGCTATTTGAAAACGTGCCCAGATACAGAGTATTAACAAATCAGTAGGAAAAATGGTAGGAATCGCTGCTCGCTTTAATAAAGTTGTTATATATTCTTTCCATGCTCATCTAGATATCCTGCCTACGGGATCCTAAACTATTTTGTTTGTTTTGAATTGCATGCATTGTTTGGCTATTTGTGGAGGTTAACATGAGCCCCCTTTAATTGCTCCTTATGTGATGGTACTATCTGAATTTTGTTTGTCGCTTAGCTTTCTCATTTTTAAGCAAAATAGGTAAGTCTAGATCCATCCAAAATAGAAGTCCTAAACACCTCCAGGACCATAGGTAAGGGACGGGTAGTGTATGCATAAGGTACGCATCAGAAGCTATTAGAACGCTTAGGTAACAACTGAAAGATAGTAATTGGATAGTAAAGGAAATGATGACCTGTGCGCTAATGCTATGTGTAGCACCCCTATTAGGGGAAAGTTACCAATTATTGCATGGAAATGATCCTATAGGCTAAAAAAACGTATGATCCATTTAATGTCTGCTTTAAAATAATTTGTCTGAATTGTTTAATTGTTCCATAAAACTAATTCACTTAATTTAAGTTCGGCCAGGACCCACCATTGTGGACCTCGAGGAGTGCCTAACACCTTCCCCTCAAGGTAATTTCAAGCCCTTACCCCATCTTTGGTGACGTAACTGGTTATATGAGTTAATTGTTCTAGGTACCCTAACTCACCTTAATCCATTAGGTGACAACTCTTCAAATCCCTTAAACAATCCCAATAGGGAAGGAGTTTTCCAAAAAATGTCGAAACCTAATTTTTCAAGAAAAAAGGGGGCGCGACACTCTCCCCGGAACAAGAATTGCCCTGGGCCTCGAGACCCTCGGGAACTTTTAAGTGTCGGAGATTCTAAGGGGCTCTGACGTTGAGTGGAACTCTAACCTTAGCTCTTAATTCATTGATATTCATTATTCTCTTTAGGTTTAGTATATAATGACACCGCAGGAAATTTCAATGTGAGTCATTTTCTACCTATAGCCACCATATTAGTATGACCTCCCTAAAGTTTGAATACAGATAGTCGCCTTATTTTATTTTTTTTACTCACAAGTTTAATGTATGGATGTGTATACACTATTGTTTTTGAATGACCTTCTCGGTTTTCTTCAGGACATGTACAGTTGTTGGGCCTGCTGAGTTCTCAAGGAACTCGGGCCCAAGTCCAGCATCACTGTATTTTGGGATGTCTGAAGTCAGTTGCTGACTATTTTAATATCTGCTGGATTTGCCTCTTTGAGACCGAAAAATCAGAGTCCACCTTTGTTGTATTTTTTTCTGTGTTTTATCTCTCACTTGTACACAACAATTATCATATTGGATTGAATATTTTATTTTACCTTTTGAATCATGTAAATAACTTAAGCAAGCTCTAAAAGAACATAGGATTAAAATAAATATTAGGGTTAATAATTAATTTTCATTAATTAATCACATATTACTCGCGCTATTGATCTCATATGTTTCACTAGTATTTTATTGAAGACTTTGAAGCTAAAATAGCTTAACAAACGACAACCCCTCTTTAAAAAAGATAGAAATTAATCCAAAATCGACCTTCTAAAAGAGTGAATCTTTTAAAAGCGAAGTGATGCCATCAGGAAAAGGTTCTTAAACATTTCTCCAAAATTGAGAATTGAAAGCTAATGTACATCTTGGACCCATTTTCTTACAATAACTTTATTTCACTAGAGCTACACAAGCAACCATACCTTTTAAACACAAAGCATTTTATAACTTGCCCCCTTTCCCTCATGTTTTCATAAATACAAACATCCTACACATAATCTCTCAATAAGTTTTTTTTCTAAGACTTTTCTATAAACTCCTATCCTTTTAAAACTACGCATCTTCTCTGTAAATATCATGTTCTACTAGTAAGTTGTACCCCTTTAGCATTAGTAATGAAGAATACAAACAACTAATACTTTAAATCTACTCTAAGTTTTAGGTAGTCACCTGAGGTAGATTTTTAAGGTATTATTAACACCTTTCCCTCGGAATAATAAGCACCATTACCCACAATCTCATCGGTTAGCTAAAGAATATGACATTAGTAATTAAATAGGTACCCTAGTATATCTTTAAATATTAGGTGGGGACTCTTTTTCATCAACAACAGAGAAAACACAAGTTTAATCTTGTTTTGACTTGTGCAAAATACGGTGCAATAGGGGTCATTGAAGTATTTCTTGGGATATAAGTAAGGAGATCACACAAAGGTATACTTCTATGCCAAAGTAAGTATGCAGTTGAGCTAATAGCTGAATTGGGATTAGCAGGATCAAAACCTGCTATAATACCAATTTAACAAAACAAAAAACGGAAAACTGTTGAATGTGATGCACTCTGTAATCTGCAAAATAATCCACCACTTACAAATGTGAAAGGATATCAAAGACTCATAGGCAAAATTCTTTACTTGACATTGATCCGGCCTGATATTGCTTTTACAATGCATACCTTGAGCCTGTTTTTGCAAGCTCCTAAAATATTTCATTTGGAGGTAGCACATAGATTCGTGAGGTATATGAACAATGAACAAGGACTAGGCATTCTTATGAGTGAAAAACGTGATATGACACTGCAAGCATATTGTGATACAGACTGGGCCAGTTGTCAAAATGAAAGGAAGTTTGTGACATGGTACTTGGTAAAATTTGGCAAGTCCCTAATATCATGGAAATCGAAAAAGCAAAATACAGTTGCAAAACGTTTAGCAGAGTTGGAATATAGAAGTATGACATTGAAAGTTTCTAAACTAATCAGGCCACTGGAAGTATTCAAAGAGCTAGGAGTTGAACTTTCAACTCTTATTCAGTTGTTCACAGACAGCAAGGGAGAAATGCAGATAGCTAGTAATTATATGTTTCATGAAGGAACTAAGCACATAGAGATGGATTGTAATTTCATAAGGGAGAAGGTGTAAGAAGGATTAATTCATCCTGTATATGTTCCAACAGATCGAAGAACAAGAGGAAGAATTGTTGACTAAAAGACTTGGGAATGTGCAGCATCATCATCTAATGTCCAAGGTATGTGTTTTGAACATATAAGGAGGATGTTGAGATGTTAAAAGTGACATAGGGTGACAAACTTAGAGGGAGTGGTTAGGTGACAACTGTGTATTTTAGCCTAGTAAGTTAGTTAATGTTACATCCTGTATTTTTGTACATTGGATTTATCTTAAGATAATTGACATAAGTTCAAGAACAAGATTATTTTTGAGATTATAAGTATTTATGCTATTTATAACAAGTGATAAGTAAAGTCGTGAGGGTGAGAGGGTAAACGAGTTGAAGAAAATGAGGTTGATCGAAGTTTGACATTATGGGATAAAATACAGTCCAAACCATAATATTCCATATTTATGGAGTAGTGTTATACCACATGACCATGATAGTAAGGTATATGAAGTATATAAGTATTTAAGTGAATTAAGATCACGAAATTAATTATGTGTATAATTGGCTAAATTGGAAATTATAGTGAAAAACAAATTAAATTGAATTATTGAATAATTGGTATAATGGATAACATTCCTCTTGTCACATGGTGGCAGCAAAACCATAAGAGGTGGTGGTACTATTAAACTTAATGTCTCAAGAGAGAAGCTAAGGAGGGCATGTGTAAATAGAAAAAGGTTAAAATCATGTCTCTTGCTTCACTTGATTTGAGAATGAAATGAAGAATAGATAGGCTCAACATGGTGTAGCAGCAAGAAATATTAATTTGAGATGATTTTCTGCAAAATGATTTCAAAATTTCATGAAAGCAAAGTGTAATCTTTCTCAAATATAATATACTGGTTTTGTGCACCACCTCAATCTCGTTTTTCTGTTTAGGCGCATTGGTTAATCCGTAATTTCTTTGATGTAAATTAAGGTGGAATAAGAGTATTTCATGGGAAATAAGGAAAGAATTTTCCTCTCCTTGGTATATTTAAATTCGTCTAGGTCATGGCGAAATTGAGGGACGAGAATTATGGAATTAATAATGAAAAATCTTATTTTGGCATTGTTGTTATATTGGCTATTCGGTAATTTTCTAAGTTTTATTGTGGCTGTAAATTATTGTTCCTATATGACATGGCCGATCGATAGATCCATCTTTGTCAGTGCTAGCTCCATTTCCAGTCCACCATTTTAACTTGAGTATACATTTGATGTAGTCATTGATATGTGTTTTTAAGGAAAGAAAATATTAAAGAAGCGTGGTTGATAATTGTAGCTGAGGTTTCTGCTCGTTGTATTATTGTTTAGGCTATAAAACTTGTTATAGGGATTGCTATTTGTGTTGTTGTATTAACTTTCCTTTGGAATGCTTGAAGGAATGATAAGAACAGAGGAAATACTATCCATTTCATTGTAGGGTAGGTTATCTTCTATTATGCGATTAAGAGAATTGTTCATATGGTTCATAATAATATTATTCTTGTTATCGTATAGATCGTGAAACTGATTCGAGTTGAGCTCTTGATCCAGTGGGTTAAGACAAGGAATGTTAAGGCTATCACTTCTTTACTTTTGGCATAATTCATATGATACAAACGAAACGAGCAAACGTGCAACTTTCACAAATGACATTATTATTAGAAGTATAGGGGTTCCTATGTTATTGATTCCCGATGCGTCCTATTATTATATCATCTTATCATGGGTCTCAGAAAATACATAAGTTGATAAAATTTATTTCATGATATTAATCAAAGGCATAATGATCTTATGATATTCCAAGAGATTTTATCGACTTGATCATTATGCATGCATTCATTTATACATGTACATTGACCCATGACCAGATGGTGTTATATATGCGTATATTATATGTATATCGGGTATGGGAAAAGGTTATGGCGTTATATACGCACCACCACCTGATAAACTGGTATACGTTGATAATTTCGCCTGCAGTGGACGAGATGATATGATAGGATAACCTCAGATGCTTAATGACGTTACATACGCGTATACCTATGCATCATATGACATGTCTACATATATACATGACATTATAATTATTAATAATTCACATAGCTATTTAGACTTACTTGTTGAGTCTTTTACTCCATGTTTCTCTCATGTCTCTTATTTACTAATTTTAATTCCTTACATACTCGGTACATTATTTGTACTAACGTTCCTTTTTCCTAGGGACGCTGCATTTCATGTCCGAAGGTCTTGATAGACAGGTTGAGAGTCCTCTTAGTAGGCTATCAGCTTAGCAGAAGGTGGTTGTGCACTCCATTTGCTCCGGCGTTGCATATTTGGTCAGTATGACTTGGACATGTATTGATTGATATGGTGAGGCATTATCCCATCCTTTATAAAGTTTATGTACTCTTAGAGTCTTGTAGACATGTGTCATGTATATGGATATTGGTATGGCCTTGGCAGCCTATGTTTTGAATCTACAAATGATCATGTCGGCCTTATATGCATGTATAAGTTTCTTTATCAGATTGGGTCATTCTATGCCGAGTATTCCCTCATGATTTATTCTAGTTATCTCATGACATGAAAGATACGTTATGTTGGCACTCAGTTGAGTAAGACACCGTGTGCCCATCATGGCCCATCAGTTTGGTCATGACAAAAGTCGTATTAGAGCAGTTTTGTCCTAGGGAGTCTACAGGCCGTGTCTAGTAGAGTATTATTTATGGGTGTGTTGTGCACTACACATATAAGTAGGAGGCTACAGGGCATTTAGGACTGTCACTCTTTCTTCTTACTCTTGATCATGTGGTAGAGCTTAGTTGTAAGAATTCAAACTCCCAAATTCTATTGTATTCGTAATACAACGATACCTACGTCCAGAAAGACAGTTGGTAAGAGATGTAGATGTGGACGAGTTGAGTCAGAGGAACTCAATTTTGCATCATGCTTATGATGAATAAATGTGAGGTCTTCAGCATATCATGTGTGTACTAAGATGTGTAAGCTTCTTGATAAGGAGCCCTAAGGCATGAATATCTATCCATCCATATGGTAAAAATACAAAAAGAGAATCTGAAGGCAGATGCAAGTTTGAACAAGTAAAAGAATCACGATGAAGAAGGGTATGAGGTACCCAGTTAGTAAGATTATCAATATTTCCAAGTATGAAAGAGAAATATAAACATTTTGAGTTACCTTCAATACTAACACAGGTATGCACAATTGGCCACAGTCATTATATTATTTAAGTGAAGGATGTGATATCAGGATCCAGCTGGGGCTAGAGTAACCCAAAATGGTGAATGGGTTGTTAGAAACCTGACATTTCTGAACAATAGTGCAAACGTGGTAATAGATCTCCTTGTGAGATACCCATATAGTGCACTCTAGAATAGTACATTCGGATATAAATACTAAAATATTCACAAAATTCAAAAATAGGTAGTGGAAATCCTAGATGGCATAAATATTTACCTTAGTATGGCTCCCGTACCTAGTAAAGAGAGAATATTAAGCGTCCCGAAGAGCTAGTGAGATGAAGCAAGGTGAGTTAAAAGTGATAGAACATTTTGTTGAAGTTTACAAAACGAATGAGATTGCATTTATTCAGATCGTACATATATGATACGACTCCAAAATATTATGCAAGAATGATGTCGGGGAGGGGCAGTAAGGGTTCCACACCAAATGATATAGTTAAGTAAGTGGGAATGAACATTTGATACATAAAGATCCAACACGAGAGGTAAGTTAAGACAAAGGACATAACCCAAGAGGGGTTATGACGAATATAGATATGAGAATGGACCAACGAGTCGTGTGTAGTTGATTCAGGAAGATCCTAGCTATGGATAGATAAGAGGTAATAAACAAATCCGCAGATCATGCAAGATAAATGTAGTGAACCCCAGAGTGAATTCAGTCTCGCAAATATGATATCATGATCCCTGAGAAATATTCAAATAAGAGTTGGGTAGTTAAAGGCACCGTATAGGTGCTACGAAAATAAAAGAAAGTGCCACTAAAGAAGTAGTCAAAATTTTCGTTCAGAAATGTAACGACCCGAGTGGTCATTTTGAGAAATTTCATCGGGTTCGATAGTTTGAGGTCACGAGTAGCTTCATACTATTTGTATCGACTTACGTGCGCAGTTCGGGCGTGAAATCGCAAAGTTTTTATGTGAAAATATGAAAAATATAGTAATTTCTAGAGTTAAAATTTGGTTTTAGTTGACTTTGGTCAATATTTTTGGTAAACGGACCCAGATCTATGTTCCAAAAATTTCAAGAAGTCCATGGTAAAATATGGGACTTGGGCGTATGCCCGGAATTGAATTCCGAGGTCCCTAGCCTTAGAAAATAATTTTTGAAGAAAATTATTGTGCTGGTTTTTAAAGGAAATAAATAAATGAATTAGTGTTTTAAATTATTTGTATCGGGCCCGTATTTTTGTTCCGGAGCCTGGTACAAGTTTGTTATGATATTTAAGTCCTATATGTGAAATTTGGTGAGAATCAGAATTGATTTGACGTGATTTGGACGTCCGGTTAAAAAGTTAGAAAATCATGAGTTTTGAGGTTAAATTCATATTTTTGATGTTATTTTGATGATTTGATCGCACGAGCAATTCCGTATGATATTTTTAGACTTGTGTACATGTTTGGTATGGAGACCCAAGGGCTTGGGTGAGTTTTAGGTAGGTTTAGGCTATGTTGCGCTTGTTTTTGTATGCTTTAACGTTGTTTCTTCAGGCGTGCTGATAACTAGTGATTTTGATACATTTTGTACTCCTTCTTGCTTATGTTTTGATTAGAAACTTGTACAAAGTAGTCCCAAAAGGCTCACAAGTTGTGCTTGATTGCAGGTTTGATCAACAAGGTGACAAGATGTCAGATCAACTCAAAAGGAGTGAAACTTGCACAAGCATCAAGGCAAGACAAAGCTCAGGCAAAACAAGGCCAGTGCGGCCGCACACCATTTTGTGCGGTCCGCACAAGTGAGGTTCAGATAGTGTGTAACGCATGCAAATCAGGCAATGCGGCTGCGTGGGATTTAATGCGGTCCGCACTGAAGTCACTGCGGCTACACTCGATTTAGTGCGGTCTGCACAACCAAGAATCAGAGAGTTGCTATTTTTGAAGATTGAAGCTAATGCGGTCCACGCTCCATTTCATGCGGACCACACTAGAATCCATCGCGACCGCAATTGCGGTCTGCATTGACCAAGTTCAAATAGCAGTTTTGTCAAGTTCAAAGCCCTAGTGCGGCCGCACATGATTTTGTGCGGTCCGCACTAACCCCGTATGGGCATTTTTGCCTAGATTTTTTAGCTTAGTATAAATAGCTTCTTTTCCATTTTTAGGTCAGGCAGATAGATTTTGTACTGGGCTACGCTCGTGACTTCTGCTTCCTTAACTATTTTTGGCAAGTTTATCTTCAGTTTAATATTGATTCATCTAGTTTATCTTAGTAAATAATTAATATGAGTTGTTTTTCATCTATTTCTTTATTTCTCTCTCTAAGTATGAGTAGCTAGACCCATCAGCTAGGGTTGTGGCTCAACCCTAGTGTGGGTAATTGATGGGTATTGTATTTTAGAGCTTGATTGACTATGGGTGTTTGAGATTTGGGCTAATTCCATGTTTAACTGCTAAATTAGTGGCTGCAAACACTAGTTTGTGTTTAGTTGACTTTTGCTCTTCTTGAGAAAGATATTCTAAGTCTCTAGAATTAGTCAAACAAGGAACTGGAGCGTACTCAAGAGAATTGATAGCCCCAATTAAAGGGTTAAACCAAGAGATCGTAATACCCGACTTGATCCTCAATTGCTTGTGCAAATTCGAATGCCCAATTGGTCTTGAGAAATTCAATTCGGGCAAAATTACTCAAACTAGCGAGAGGTATAGAGTGAGTAGAATCGAGCAATGGTTATATCATACTCCCCAAATGTGTTAATCTAGCTTTAGACTCAAGATTCCGTTAATTGATCACCTAGGCAAAAGTCACTACCCTAGTGCCCTTTTAAATATTTGAACAAACTTGCAATAGTTTAATCCTAGCTTATAGTAGTTAAATAGAGCATTGTAGTCTATAGAATTAGAATCATAATTAAAACCCAAAAAATGTGTAGAAGTGCAATTTGGATCAAACACACAACTCCAATTTAGATAGACACCTAACTCCAATATCTAGCTCTCTATGGAATTCGATCCCGACACTAAATCGGGTAAAAGCTGCTTCGACCTCTCTCGCTACTTAATAGTAGTGCAGGGTTGGCCGCAATCACATTTTGGCGCCGTTGCCGGGGAGTTAACGGTTTTGGCTATCCATCTAAATAGATTTGTATTTTATTCTTCTTTCCTTCTTTGTTACTAATTTGTCTGTGTCAATACATCAGGTACAAAATGGCATAAATGCCAATGACCTTTTGGAAACGTGAATGCGGGGGAGGAGGTTGATGACAATGGAGAAGAAGAGGTGCCTTTTGTACCTCAAGGACAACATTGAGGCCCGCCAGGCCAATGCAAATGACAATATTCTAGACCCTCCCCTGCCACATCCAAGAGTGGCTCCTAGAGTTCTTCCCAACCAAGGCTATGTGAGTGCAATTGTTCCGCCCCGGATCCGGGCAGGCAATTTTCATATAACCAATGTGATGCTGATATTGTTGGAGCAGCGTGGGTACTTCACGGGTGCTCTCACTCAAAATGCTTACAAACATCTCAAGGGGTTCGTGGATACCTATTGTGGGAGCAAGCAAACCAATGTGTCCGAGGATGCACTTTGATTGAGGCTTTTCCCATTCTCACTTAGGGGGAAATCATTGGATTACCTTGAGAGACTCCCTAACCATTCCATCACAACTTGGGATGAGTTGGTGGATAAGTTCATTGCCAAAATTTTCTCACCAGGGCACATGGCAACACTATGGGATGAGATCTTAGCCTTCAAGCAGGAGCCCAAAACATTGCATGAGATTTGGGAGAGATATAGAACTATGGTGAAGGAATGCCCCAACAATGAAATGACAGAGGCAATGATACAACAAACCTTCTATTAGGGCATCAATACAACGAATCAATGCATAGTGAATAAATTTGCTGGGGGTAATTTCATGAAGCTGCCTTATGATGAAGCTTGTGCTATTCTTGATAAAATGGTTGACACATCCTCCGCTTGGCAAAGTAGAGCCAATGTGCCACAGGGTGACCCCATGGTCACTCATTTGCACAAAGAACTACATGACCATGGACAGGCTATAGTAGAACTTACAAAAATAATGAACCAATGAGAAAAGGCACAGTTGCAACAAGTTCAGAATCCTCGCTAAGTGAATGCCATGGAGGGTGTTAACATGCTTATGAACAATAGAAGACAAAGAGGTCAACAGAACCAAGGGAATTCAGATCAATTTGACAATGATTGTGGTAGATTCCAAGATGATTATTATGATGGGCAAAACGAAGAGGTGCAATATGTGAATAATTACCAAGGCTAAAGAGGCAACTCATTTAACCAACAACAACAATGGAGATCCCAGGGCAATTGAGGTAACCAACAACAAGGAAACAATAATTGGAACAATCAACATCAAGGGAACAACAATTGGGAAATCAAAATAACAACCGGAGGAATCAGGGAAACAATAACAATTGGGGTGGAAATAACAACAACCAGGGTGGATGGAACAATAACCAAGGAAATCAGGGGCAAGGCTTTCAAAGGCCCCCAATGTACCAAAAACCAAGCAATTCACCACCTTCTCCATCCCAGGGTCCTAGTTCATCCAACAATGAAATGGGTAGAATTGAAATATGTTGAATAGATGATGAAAAAGAATGCGGACTCCGATGCACAATTGGCTTCTCACAATACTTCAATCAGGAATTTGGAGGTCCAGCTAGGCCAAATCTCATAGTCTTTGAATACTCACCCTAAGGGGGCTCTACGAGTGAACCCGAAGGGTAGGAACAATCATGTTATGGTGGTAACTACAAGGAGTTGAAGAGGAGGAGATGTGAATGCCTCCAAACAAAAGCAAGTCTTGGGTGATAAAGTTGAGTTGCAAGAAGATGAAGTTCCTTTGGTGGTTGAGAATGTGAATCAAGAAGTGAGGACTGATATTCAAGATGCCGAGGTGGAAACACAAGATGATGTGAACCTATCTAGGGAACACGTAGTAGACATGCCGGAGCCAGTTGTGCCAAAAGCCAAGGCACCCTTGCCTAGGCCCCCTCCACCTTATCCTCAAAGTCTAACCAAGTAGAATGAGAATCTGTTTAAAAAGTTCATTGACATGATAAAGAGCCTATCCATCAATGTGCCTTTGGTGGAGGCTTTTGAGCAAATGCCTGGCTATGCCAAATTCATGAAAGATTTGGTTACAAAGAAAAGATCCATGGACTGTGAAACTATAAAGATGACCCACCAAGTTAGTGCTATAGTACATTCAATGGCTCCGAAGTTGGAGGATCCCGGTGCTTTCACAATCCCTTGCATTATTGGGAGTGCAGACTTTGCTAAAGATTTGTATGACCTAGGGGATTATATCAATTTGATTCCCTAATCAGTTTTCAAGACGTTGGGTATTGGGCCACCAAGGCCAACTTCTATGAGATTGCAAATGGCGGATAGATCAATGAAGCGACCATTGGGTATAGTTGATGATGTGCTTGTCCGGGTGAACAAATTTATCTTGCCAGCTGATTTTATGATCTTGGATTATGAAGTAGACTATGAAGTTCCGATCATATTGGGGAGACCTTTCCTTGCCACGGGGAAGGCTCTTGTAGATGTGGAAGCAGGGGAACTCACTTTCAGGGTGGGTGATGAAAAGGTCATTTTTCATGTTTGCAAGTCAATGAAGCAGCCCAATTGTACATAAGTATGCTCATTTGTGGATCTTGTCATGGTTGTGATAATTGATAATACTAGTGCAATGATCAATGTTGAGGACCCTTTGGAGGCGGTATTGTTAAATCTTTATGTCAATGATAATGAGGGCCGAGTTGAGTGCGCGAATGCTTTACATGGAATGGGCTCTTATTTTTACGAGCCTAGGAAACTCTCTTTGGATCTTAAAAATAGAAAGACCCCTCCAACAAAGCCTTCAATTGAGGAACCCCCGGTGTGGAGTTGAAGCCATTTTCTCCACATCTCAGGTATGAATTCTTGGGCCCTAGTTCAACTTTACCAGTTATTCTTTCTTCTTGACTTACTAGCATGCTGGTTGATGCCACATTGGCGGTGCTCAAAAAGCGGAAAAAGGCAATTGGATGGACTCTAGCTGATATTCGAGGAATAAGCCCTGCATTCTGTATGCAAAAGATCATTCTGGAAGATGATGCAAAACCCTCCTTGGAACATTAAAGGAGGCTGAACGAGGAAATGCAAGAAGTTGTGAAAAGGTGGTGATCAAGTGGTTAGATGCCGGAGTGGTGTATCCTATCTCTGATAGCTCGTGGACTTCACCGGTGCAGTGTGTGCCAAAGAAGGGTGGTATGACCATGGTGACCAATGCTTATAATGAACTTATCCCAACCTGAACAGTGACCAGATGGAGGGTGTGCATGGACTACCGCAAGCTGAACAAGATGACCCGCGAGGATCACTTCCCATTGCCTTTCCTGGACCAGATGGTTGATCGTCTTGCTGGGCACGCCTTATATTATTTCTTGGATGGTTATTTAGGGTACAATCAAATTTTGATAGCTCCCGAGGCTCAGGAGAAAACAACCTTTACTTGTCCATATGGCACCTTTGCTTTTTCTCGGATGCCCTTTGGGTTGTGCAATGCACCGACAACATTCCAACGGTGTATGATGGCCATTTTCACTAATATAGTGGAAGATATTTTGGAGGTGTTAATGGATGACTTCAGTTTTGTGGGTGATTTATTCGATGAGTATCTGAAAAATCTGGATAGATTATTGGCCAAGTGTGAAGACACCAATCTTGTGCTAAATTAGGAAAAATGCCACTTCATGGTTGAGGAGGGCATTGTTTTGGGTCATAAAATTTCAAAGAATGGTATTGATGTTGACAAAGGAAAAATTGAGGTGATTTCAAGACTTCCTCCCCCCACTTCTGTCAAGGGGTTAGAAATTGTCTTGGGCATGCGCGGTTCTATCGTCAATTTATCAAGGACTTTTTGAAGGTAGTGAATCCTTTGTGCAAGCTGCTAGAAAAGGATGCAAAGTTCATGTTTGATGAGGGATGTATGCAAGCCTTTGAACTTCTCAAGAATAAGTGTCGACGCCCCCTTTTTCTCTAAAGCAAAATCGGGTTTACGACATTCGGGAAGACAACTCTATTCTCGCTTGGGAATTGGGTTTTTTGGAGGTTGAAGAGTCGCCACCTAATAATTAAGTGCATTAGGACACTAAGAGTTTTGAAATTGAAAACCAGAGTTCGGGTAAGGGCTAGAAATTATCTCGAAGGGAAAGTGTTAGACACCCCTCAAGATCCACTAGTGTGGTTCCCGGCCATGCTATGTAGTGACTCTAAATGCAAACAACAAGTAGCCAAGAAAAAATTACAAATACAAAGAGGGGTTTTCACATAATGGTTGAAAGGGATTAAGGAAGTTAAAGAAACTGAATTTTGATAGGGGAAGCAGTTTTAAAACCTTGAATAAAAAAAATGTAAAAAGAGAAAATTTTCACATAGTTGTTGCAAGTTAAAAGCAGTTTAAAAGCTGAAGTTTGGCAAAAAACTAAAATAAAATTGACAAATACGGGAAGGGGTCCTAGGTTTATACATAATATGGATCACCCCACATAACACCCGATAACCGTTTATACACGTGGTGTTATCGCGTGGTCATCATATCTATATCTACCCTCTCCCACCCTATTAAGGTATTAAACGCGAAATGGTGTCGTTACCTATAGCATGCTATTACCCTTCCCAATCCTATCTGCCCCGAAGGCATTTGGGACTTCTAGTCCTATCAAGGGAAGGAATTTTTGGGCTTTTTCAAGAGTTTAGAAAGGTAAAAATTCTAATGCGTCAAACAAAACACATAGGACAATTATGGGGTACACATAATAATTAAAGGCTCAAATAAGCCTCTTCAGAACAAAAAAAAATGCAGTTTAGCATGCCTTACATATACTGATTAGGGCTGAATTAAACTTAAACGTTAAGCGGACTGGTTCAACCCATATTTTTAGACAAGAAATCTGCATTAGGTCCGCCTGGCTGCAATTATTGAAGACTGATGTAGTTACAGCTTTTACCCTAAGGATTGCCTAGGTGAAACTTATAGGCATGATATCTACTGGTTTCAGAAAAGAAGTAACAGGTTACAGAAAGGTTGCCAATGTTAACATAATAATACAAGTTCTGTAATGGATAACGCGTTATTACTGACAAATTACCTTAAAACGAGTGAGGTAATTCAGAATTGATTGACAGTTCCTATAGGCATGTTTGCTAGCGTTGTTAATTTTACACACTTTTTACAGGCGTAGCAAGAATGCAGAAATCCTATGAGCATGGTATCTAGAACGCAATTGATTATTATTTAAGCCTAAAAAAAATTGTTTGCCTAATGATAGATACGTATACAGTATTCAGAAACCCTATAGACATGCTTTCTATATGACAGGAAAAAAATGTAGAATCCTATAGACATGTTTTCTATGTGAGATGCAGAAATGCAAAGAACTATTGGCCTATGTACGAAATGCAGAACTTAAAGCAGGATTTCTATATGAAAGTGCAGAACCTAAACATGATTTCTATATAGATAATGTAGAAATGCAGAACTTAAAACAATATTTTTATATGAGAGTGCAGAACATAAAATAGGATTTCTAGATGCAGAAATGTAGAGCTTGACGTGATTTGCAGAAGTAAATACCTAATGAACATGATATGTACCCTTATGCACACAGTAAGTAACCCTCCCCTTTCTTTACTAAACCCCATAAGTTATTACAAATTATTACAGACCAAATGAATCAGACAGAAAAAAATAAAATTACATTAGAAATTTAAGCTGCATCCAAGGAACCTAATTCAGACTTAATATCTAACAATATGAGATGAACCAACTTCCGGGATAAGATTTTCAAAGCCTTTATCTTATTTGGGATGTGTCAAAGTTCCAAGGAACTTCAAGAGTTCCAGGCAGTGCTTACACCCCAAATGTCATTGCAGAATAGATTATGGTGCATTGTGGAAGGGCCAGCCCTCAAATGTCCAAGTTCGGAGGGAACTCAAGGTTCCCAAAGCAAGGCTCATAAGAGGGGGGGATGGGGCAGAACTTAGGGACTAGGAGTAAGTGTAAGTGCAATGAAAGGGAATTAGGGGGGAGACATGGCAGGTTGGTGTTCATGCCTAGCAACTGGGCTGCTGGCACACCCCTGACCAGCTTGTCAGCTTAAAAATTAGAGAGTTAGGACCTTTTGAAGGTCAGGTTCATCCATGGACAACAATTCATATGCTGCCAGGCTATACCTAAACTCTATACACATAAGGGAATGGGGGAATAGGAGATTGAAAGAGGCTAGGATCCAAAGGACCTAGTCTTAATCCAGGACAACAACTTTGCATGTTTTCATGTCTTAAAATACAGCCCAAACACATAAAGGGAATGGGGATAGGGATTCATTGCAACAACAGATAGCAAGACATAAGTATTTAATTTTTAAAGCTGAAAAATATAAAGCAGTAAACAAAAAAAAGCTTGTAAGTAAACACATTGTATTTGATGCTTGAATCAAAAGTAAGACATAACAGTTCAGAAGAGCAAGTAGGGAGAAGCAGTAGATTTAGGGAAGCCAAATTGCAATCAAGAAGCAAGAATGTGAGTTTTAGAAGAGTGTTGTGATGATAAAAAATCGTGTTTGTGTTAATGAAAGAGCAGGGTATTTATAATTGAAACAGGTGTAGCAAATAAGGCAAGAATCATAGTTTAGTAATAATTAAGGAACTATGTACTAATTAAAATCAATCAGTCCATAGACTTCCTTTAATTAAAGAGTCCAAATTCAAACGGTAATGGGCAGAAGTTATTTAAGGAAGGAAATAAAGTAAATATCTCATGCAAGGTAGACAAATAAGGGTAAATACATAGAAGACATTTAAGGTAAAAGTCTAGTGGTACTTGATTTGTAAAACAAGGAACGGAAATCAGTAAAATAACCAATAAAGAATCCCATTGAAAGCCTTACTCGAGTAAGAAAAGAGGTAAAAGGAAAGTTTTAATTCAGGAAAAATAAGTAACAATCAAATAAGCAACATTAAAGGGATTCAAAATCAATTAACAGTTGGAAAAACATTTGAAAGAGAAGTTCTCATATATATAAAACAAATAGGCATGTCAAGCAAGAGGGTTTCAAAATCACAAACGCAAAAAAAGGTTCAAATTCAACTCATAAACTCGAAGTGAGTCTGAGAGTTCAAGGTTTCAAAGTAGAACCCTTGTCCAAACATAAAACCAAATTAGCCAAAGAAAACCCCCAAATCTTAGGGTTTTTGATGAAGAGGCAAACTATTGAGATAGACTTAGAGACCTTTTCAGAGTCTCATGATAAGCATACATACACAATAGCAAGTAGAACATAGAAACCAGTACAGGAAACAAGTTTCAAGAAAAGCTTGAAATTTAAACGAGTTCAGGTAGTGTAAACTTAAAGAAACAGTCGATGAAACACATCTAGAAAGAATCCAGGCGAAGTCCGGTAAAGGCAAACAAAAGACTAAAACTCAGTAGGAGAATACAGTAAAGAAACACATAAGATAGGAATGTGAGAGCATACCAGGAAAACTTCATAATACAACAAATATAAGAACACACGAAAAGGCATGCGAATAAAAAAAGAGCAAATAAGAACATAGCAGGGGTTGATTCTTACCAAGAAAATGAGAAGAAGAAGAGTCAAAATTTTTTTAAGAACTTTCCAGAAACCCTAGAAAAGAAGTGCCCTTTTGAAAGAAAATCGGAGAAAAGGTTTAAGAGACTTAAGCAACAATGCAAACATGTAACAAGTCTTAAATAATCGGAGAGAACCTCGATATTTAGGGTTCCAGATGATCCTTATAAATGAGAAAGGCTTCAAAAATACTCGATCTAAGCCGGATAATGTCATAAACAGGCTCAAAAGACCAAGAGCCACCGGAGTAAGGCCGGAGATAGCCTGAATCTTCGAATCAGTGAAGGCTTGAGTGACGACCCTCGCGGTCTAGCCTCTATACTTTGAACAACATGCATGCAGGAGCCGTAGGAGGTGGGTATAGGCTGTCCATGGCCTGAGAAGCCATAGACGCCGGTGAAATCATTGTGGAGTAAGGTAGGGCGAGGCTAGGGTTCTGAGGAGGGCTGGAGAGAGTTTGAGAGATGAGAGTTCAAAGGCGGCGTATCTGATAGAATATATTAGGGTTAGGGGGTGTGGAAATTTGTAAGGCCTCGTGAAATCCCTACTCGAAAACACGGATCCCGTGGTGCCAAGTTCGGAGCATGTGTTAGCAATTCATAAATATACCTCGCAGCGCGGACCTTTTTGGATTGAATAATGCATTAAAAAGTCAAGAATAAGTTTCCAGAAAAATGCAAGAAATGCGGTCCAGAATGCAGCCGCAAATCAGGTATGCGGACCGCATATCTGCCATGGAGTTAGTCAAAATATTGGTTAATATTGAAGTCAGCTATGCGGTCGAAAATGCGGTCGCATAATCGAAATACGGACCGCATAGTCATCGCATATTTTCCTTTAAATTTTGTGATGGTCAGTTCTAGGGTGAACTTTGCGACGCGCAGAACGTGAATACAGACCACATTTGTGCCGCAGACTCAGTCAGAGTGTCCAATTTTTGGGGAGCATTTTTCTGTCCATTATGCGGACCGCATGTTTACTCTGCGATCGCAAATGCGATCGCATATTTGACTCGGGGCTCCAATTTTTTAATTTTTAACCCGACCTCCCTATCGATATATCCGGTGTTATAGCTCATTTTAAGCATTCTTTTGAGCATTTATAGAGGGAGAGAGAGGGGTTTTAGAGAGGGAAAGTCTCCCCATCAAATTACTCCATAAGATATGGCTAAATTCTTGAAGGAATCAAGTGAAGACCCCTAGGCCTTCATCTCAAGAGGTAAGACTTCATCACCCCAACTCTTATATATTTTTTTAATTTTTATTTCTCATATATAACGGGTCACTAGTGAGGTGATTCATGTGTATAACAATGGATTCCTTACATGCATATCAACCTTAGAGTAGTGGGGGGGTGGTGGTGGTGAATTAAGGAGGGGTACAAAATGATATAGATTGCTCTCAAAAAGGGGCCTAAGATCACATTGCACCTCTAGGGTTTGTCAATATGCTTGAACCAAGCTAGAGTCTCAATCTCATCTCTCATTCTCGATTTAATTTGTAATTCTTACTCAATAGATCGAAGTGTTAAGAGTTCCAGAAATATGTAAAAGAGTAAGGAAAGCTTTATTGAGGTATGTATGGCTAAAACCCCCTTTTTATTAGAAATTGAGCTCCGTTGTCATTTACGAAAGTATGGTAAAAGTTGAATTGGTTAGTGTATTGATTGTTATTACTCATTAATTGATTTGCAATTATCTTTGATATATGTGTCTATGATCACAACTTGTAAAATGAATATTGAAAAGGGAAAACAATGTGATGATGATGGCCATGAGTGCCCAGGAATTGTTATGATATGTGTGGAATAAAGATTTGGAAATGTTGACTAATGAGAATGGAGTAATGCCTAGGCAAGGCGACCTAGCCGATCGGGTCGTGATCGGACACCATGCTGCACACATGGTGGTAATGTGCTGATATTGAATTTCGGATAAAAGGGAAATGAAATATTGATTGAGAGTTATGCCTCTAATGAGATGACCTAGCCAGACGGTTCGTGACCTGACTCCGCTCGAGATGGCAGTGGTATTGAGAACAGTGGTGAACATGTGACGGAAATGCCCTAATCTAAGTTTTGGAAATTGTATGAAAGGTTATATGAATTATATCTTTGATATACCCATGTTATTTACTTGTACCTGTTTGACAATTGTTTCAAATAAAATGGTGTTTAGTTATACATACCAGTACAATTCAAATGTACTGATGTCCCTTTTACCGGGGGCGCTACATTCGTGTTATGATTGTAGGTGGCTCCATAGCGGATAGTGCCAATCGTGTGCAGTGGAGCATTTTTCTACTCGAAGTCTCGGTGAGCTCCTTTTTCTTTCATGGGGCTATATGGTGTATCTTTTGTTATTATAGCTTTCCACTTTTGAGGTATAGCTGGGGCCTTATTGCCGGCATAGTTATGCTTATCTGTTGTATCCTTAGAGGCTCCACGGACACTAGTGTGGGTTATGTACGAGTGTTCGGGGAGTCCACTATCTATATTGTAATCCTAAACTTGTGATTTCCATAAACTATAACTCTAATAGAATCCTTGAAGCTAGCTTATGTAAGGTATATTTTTGTGATATAAAATGAATCAACGATATAGTATGCACCATGTATTCTCGTCTAAATTAATGAAAGGCATGGGTTCCGTATTCATATTGATTTGGGGTAGAAAGTGTTCGGTAAGGCTTGCTCAG
This sequence comes from Nicotiana glauca, assembly GCA_026770625.1. Lineage (NCBI taxonomy): Eukaryota > Viridiplantae > Streptophyta > Magnoliopsida > Solanales > Solanaceae > Nicotiana > Nicotiana glauca. Next base: position 57,355 of record MU681219.1, read on the forward strand.
TCGGGTTCACTTGATTAAGCGCCATCGCTCCTCCCGAGGTTGGGGCATGACAAATTTGGTATTAGAGCGTAAGGTTTTAAAGTGTCCTAGGATGTCTCAGAGCCGTGTTGAGTTGAATCCTTCTTATCGGCGTGTTGTCGACCACATCTATAAGTTGGAAGCTATTCAGACATTTAGGAATAACACCCTTATTTGATATTCTTGATCGTGCGATGAAACTATTTACTTCCTAATCGGTGTATTGTTCAATCTTTCTGTAAATGGCACCTAAGAAGAAGGCAAGAATTGGCCAAGAAGCCAATGCCACCCAGGAGTGGCTGATGATTCACTGATTGATGTTGGGGGTGAGGGTAGCCGCCCTGCTATTACCCTTCCGGATGTTTCTGTTCCAGAACGGACTACTTCAGTTCCTACAACTACAGAGGGTACCACTATCCCTCCCGTTGATGCTCCAGTCCCGCCTCCAGTCCCAACTTCCGGTTCTAGTGTTTCTGATGGGGATCTTAGGGGAGCTATTCAAATGTTGACTTAGTTGGTGACCTCTCAGGCCCAGAGGTCAAATGTTGCGCCCAGTTCATCCAGCTAGCCAGGGGATTCTACTAGTTCCAGGGTAAACAGATTCCTTCAGTTAGACCCTCCAGTATTCACAGTTGCCAATCCAGAAGAAGACCCTCAGGACTTTATCGATGAGATGCACAAGACCCTCAGGGTGATGCGTGTGACTGAGACAGAGGGGATAGAGTTGGCTGCCTACCATCTGAAAGGGGGGTGGCCTATTCATGGTTTGAGTTGTGGGAGGACTCCCGAGAGGAGGGGAGACCTCCGGCGAGGTGGAGCGAGTTTGCTGATGCTTTCATTAATAATTTCCTGCCCGCTGAGACAAGGGCAGCCTGGGCAGCAGAGTTTGAAAATCTGAGGCAAGGTAACAGAAGTGTGTGGGAGTACCACATGGAGTTTTCTCGCCTGTCCAAGTATGCTATTCATATGTTGCCCACCATGGAGGCTAGAGTGCGTCGGTTTGTTCAGGGTCTCAATCATTTGGCTATTAATGAGGCTTCTACAGCAGCATTGAATTCTAACATGAAATATGGAAAGATGATAGCATTTGCTCAGGCCACAGAGAACCGTAAGCTGAAGAACAGAATGGAGAAAGAGAGTAACAGCAAGGCCCGGTCTACGGGCAACATGAGAGAGTCGCTAAGTGGGGGAAAATCCGCTTTTAGGTTAGGATCATCAGGGCCTTCCCAGTCTGTTGCACAGTTATCAGCCAGTGCACTGCCATTAGGGCCCAGCCAGCAGCAGTGGAGTCATTTCAGGCCCGCTCAGGGCAACAGGGGATTCCACCAGCGAGGTCGGTCAGGGGAGAAGTTTCAGCAGCAGTAGAGATCCTCGTGTCCCAAGTGCGGGAAGATGCACTCGGGGGTCTATTATACAGAGTTGCCCATATGTTATGGATGTGGGATGAGGGGCCATATTAAGAGATACTGTCATGCATCTCGCCAGGGAACAGGTAGGGGCACCGCTCAGCTCTCCAGTCCAGCAGCTGCCACATCTTCAGCCCCCTCTCCAGCTCGAGGTGCCGCAGCACTTGCAGAGCATGGTGCAGCTAGGGGTGGTGCACATTGTTTGGGAGGTCCTAGCCGATTCTATGCTATGAGTGGTTGCCAGACTGCAGAGGCTTCTCCAGATATTGTTACAGGTATTCTGACTGTCCAATCTCATGATGTATATGCACTTATTGACCCTGGTTCCTCCTTATCCTATGTTACCCCGTTTGTTGCTATGAGATTTGGGATAGAACCGGAGAAGCTTCATGATCCATTCTTGGTATCTACCCCAGTTGGTGATTCAATTTTGGCTGCTCGAGTTTATAGAGGTTGAGTTGTTACGGTGCGTGGTAGGGATACCATGGCCGTTGTTATCGAGTTGGGAATGGTGGATTTCGACGTAATAATGGGAATGGAATGGCTTTACTCATGCTTTGCCAAACTTGATTGTAGGACTAGAACTATTAGGCTTGAATTTCCTAATGATCCCGTCATTGAATGGAAGGGAGATAATGCAGTGCCTAGAGGTCGGTTTATTTCCTACTTTAAGGTCGCGAAGATGATCAAGAAGGGTTGTATCTATCATCTAGTTAGAGTTACAAACACCAATGCCAAGGCACCTAGCCTTGATGTTGTACCAGTTGTGAACGAATTTCCAAATGTCTTTCCAAATGAGCTCCCTGGGATTCCACCAGACAGGGAAATTGATTTTGGGATCGACGTGATGCCAGGCACACAACCTATATCGATTCCACCTTACAGGATGGCACCAGTAGAATTGAAAGAACTAAAGGAAAAATTGAAGGATTTGTTAGAGAAGGGTTTATACGGCCAAGTGTGTCGCCATTGGGCGCACCGGTCTTGTTTGTAAGAAAGAAGAATGGATCGCTACGGATGTGTATTGACTACTGACAACTCAACAAAGTCACAATCAAGAATAAATATCCCCTACCAAGGATAGATGACTTATTTTATCATTTGCAAGGTGCTATGTGTTTCTCAAAGATCGACTTGCGGTCCGGGTATCATCAATTGAAGATAAGGTAACAAGACATTCCAAAAACAGCTTTCAGGACACATTATGGGAACTTTGAATTTATGGTGATGTCTTTTGGGCTAACAAACGCCCCGGCTGCTTTCATGGACCTTATGAATCGAGTATTCAAGCCCTTTCTAGACTCCTTTTGTGATAGTGTTCATTGATGACATTCTGGTATATTTCCGAAGTCGGGAGGACCATGCTGACCATCTCAGGGCTGTCTTGTAGACTCTTCAGCAATATCAATTGTATGCGAAAATTTTCAAAATGTGAGTTTTGGCTTGAATCTGTCGCATTCTTGGGTCATGTCGTTTCCAGAGAAGGAATTATGGTTGACCCTCAAAAGATTGCGGCAGTGAAAAATTGGCCTATACCTACCACTCCAACGGAGATCCGCAGTTTCTTGGGATTAGCTGGGTACTAAAGGAGGTTTGTGGAGGGGTTTTCTACTCTTGCTTCTCCGTTGACTAAATTGACGTAGAAAGCAGTTAAATTTCAATGGTCTGATGCTTGTGAAAAAAAGTTTCCAAGAATTGAAATCAAGGTTGATAACAACACAGGTATTAGCCCTACCAGAGGGTACAAAGGGATTTGTGGTGTGTTGCGATGCTTCGAGAGTCGGGCTCGGGTGTGTGTTGATGCAACGAGGCAAGGTTATAGCCTACGCCTCTAGGCAACACAAGAATCATGAGAAGGACTGTCCAACCCATGAATTAGAGCTAACAGCTGTGGTATTTGCACTAAAGATTTGGCGACATTATTTGTATGGGGTCCATGTGGATGTATTTACAGATCATAAGAGCCTTTAATATATCTTCAAGCAGAAGGAGTTGAACCTAAGACAAAAAGGTGGCTAGAGTTACTCAAAGACTACGATATTGATATTCTCTACCACCCGGGAAAGGCTAATGTTGTGGAAGATGAACTTAGTCAAAAATCTATGGGGAGTTTGGCTCATTTGGGGGCCTATTAGAGACCGTTAGCTAGGGAGGTTCACCGGCTAGCTAATTTGGGAGTTCGTCTTGCGGACTCTTATGAAGGAGGGGTAATTATACAAAATGGGGCTGAATCATCGCTTGTGGTGGAGGTAAAAGAAAAGCAATTCAATGATCCATTGTTAGCACAACTGAAAGAAGGGATTCACAAACATAAGACCACAGCTTTCTCCTTGGGCATGAATGATGGTACCCTACGTACCAAGGCCGCCTTTGTTTTCCTGATATCGATAGTCTTCGGGAAAGGGTCATGGCAGAAGCTCACATATCCAGGTATTCCGTGCACCCAGGTTCTACAAAAATGTATCATGATCTCAAGGAAATTTATTGGTGGAACAACATGAAGAGAGATGTGGCGGATTTTGTGGGCAAGTTGTACGAATTGTCAACAGGTGAAGGCCGAACATCAAAAGTTTGGTGGATTGACACTATGCATAGAAATTCCAATGTGGAAGTGGGAGATGATTAACATGGATTTTGTGGTAGGGTTTCCACGCACTCCGCACAAGTTTGACTCAATTTGGGTGATCGTGGATCGAATCATGAAATCAGCGCACTTCGTGCCAGTTAAATCTACCGACACAGCGGAACAATATGCTCAGTTGTATATCAAAGAAATAGTCAGGTTGCATGGCATTCCAGTCTCAATCATTTCATATCGAGGGGCTCAATTCACATCTAAATTTTGGAAGATGTTTCAGCAGGGTTTGGGTACGCAAGTAAACCTTAGCACAGCTTTTCAGCCACAAACCGATGGGCAATCAGAGGGGACTATTCAGATGCTTAAAGACATGTTGTGTGCTTGTACTATTGATTTCAAGGGGAGTTGGGATGACCATTTGCCACTCATAGAATTCGCTTACAACAATAGCTTCCACGCTAGTATTCAAATGGCACCATTCGAAGCATTGTATGGTAGGAGATGTAGGTCTCTCATTAGATGGTTCGAGGTTGGAGAAGCGGAATTGATAGGGCCGGACCTCGTGCACCAGGCCATGGAGAAAGTCAAGCTTATTAAAGAGAGGTTGAAAACTTCTCAAAGTCGCCAAAAATCCTACTCGGATGTGCGTCGCAGAGAGTTGGAGTTTAAAGAAGACGATTGGGTATTCTTGAAAGTTTCCCCTATGAAGGGTATCATGCGATTCGGAAAGAAGGGAAAATTAAGTCCAAGGTATGTCGTGCCATACAGAATCATTCAGAAAGTTGGCGAGGTGGCATACAAGCTCGAGATGCCGCCCGAGATGTCATTGGTACACCCAGTCTTCCATGTGTCTATGTTAAGGAAGGTAGTAGGGGATCCGTCCTCCATTGTGCCAGTTGAGAATATTGAGGTAAATGAAGAGCTATCATATGAAGAGGTCCCAGTTGCCATTCTTGATAGGCTAGTTCAAAAACTGAGAAATAAGGAAATTGCATCTGTGAAACTATTATGGCGGAACCAGCACGTTGAGGAAGCTACTTGGGAAGCCGACGATGAAATGAAGAAGAAGTATCCACACTTGTTTGAATAGTCATGTAATAACTTTTATGCATTTAGCTCCTTCAAAACCGTATTTGCTGGATGGACTTATGTAAAACTATCCTTTTTTTAGTAATATGGTTAACTATATAGCCATGGTTGATACTGTGCCAGTTATAATATACTTATGAATATGTTTATGTTGTTATGGTATGTTTCTGGGGCTCTCTTATAGGTGGGTAAGGCCTAGATACAAAGGAAACTCTGGCGAAATTTTCGGAAATCTAGGGAGTTAGCTAAATTCGGGGACTGTCAACCTGTTTCGGGTTGTGAAGAGGAGAAGATTGCACTAAGATTGTTAATAAGTGAACCTTGATCCTCATTAGAGGACGAATGATCTTAAGTGGAGTATGGAAATTTGTAAGGCCTCGTGAAATCCCTACTCAAAAACCCGGATCCCGTGGTGCCAAGTTTGGAGCATGTGTTAGCAATTCATAAATATACCTCGCGGCGCGGACCTTTTTGGATTGAATAATGCATTAAAAAGTCAAGAATAAGTTTCCAAAAAAATGCAAAAAATGCGGTCCAGAATGCGGCCGCAAATCAGGTATGCGGACCGCATATTTACTGCGGAGTTAGTCAGAATGTTAGTTAAAATTGAAGTCAGCTATGCGGTCGAAAATGCGGTCGCATAATCGAAATGCGGACCGCATAGTCGTGGCATATTCCTTTGAATTTTGTGATGGTCAGTTCTGCGGTGCACTTTGCGACCGTAGAACGTGAATGCGGACCGCATTTCTGCCGTAGACTCGGTCAGAGTGTCCAGTTTCTAGGGAGCATTTTGCGATCCATTATGCGGACCGCATGTTTACTCTGCGATCACAAATGCGATCGCATATTTGACTCGGGGCTCCAATTTTCTAATTTTTAACCCGACCTCCCTATCAATATATCCGGTATTATATCTCATTTTAAGCATTCTTCTGAGAATTTCTAGAGTGAGAGAGATGGTTTTTAGAGAGGGAAAGTCTCCCCATCAAATTACTCCATAAGATATGGCTAAATCCTTGAAGGAATCAAGTGAAGACCCCTAGACCTTCATCTCAAGAGGTAAGACTTCATCACCCCAACTCTTATTTTTTTATTTTTTATTTCTCAGATATAACGGGTCACTAGTGAGGTGATTCATGGGTATAACAATGGATTCCTTACATGCATATCAACCTAAGAGTAGTGGGGGTGGTGAATTAAGGAGGGGTACAAAATGATATAGATTGCTCTCAAAAAGGGGCCTAAGATCACATTGCACCTCTAGGGTTTGTCAATATGCTTGAACCAAGCTAGAGTCTCAATCTCATCTCTAATTCTCTATTTAATTTGTAATTCCTACTCAATAGATCGAAGTGCTAAGAGTTCCAGAAATTCGTAAAAGAGTAAGGAAAGCTTTTTTGAGGTATGTATGGCTAAACCCCCCTTTTTATTAGAAATTGAGCTTCGTTGTCATTTACGAAAGTATGGTAAGAGTTGAATTGGTTAGTGTATTGATTGTTATCACGCATTAATTGATTTGCAATTATCTTTGATATATGTGTCTATGATCACAACTTGTAAAATGAATATTGAAAAGGGAAAACAATGTGATGATGATGGCCATGAGTTCCCAGGAATTGTTATGATATGTGTGGAATAAAGATTTGGAGGTGTTGACTAATGATAATGGAGTAATTCCTAGGCAAGGCGACGTAGCCGATCGGGTCGTGATCGGACACCATGCTGCACACATGGTGGTAATGTGCTGATATTCAATTTTGGATAAAAGGGAAATGAAATATTGATTGAGAGTTATGCCTCCAACGAGGTGACCTAGCCGGTAGGGTAGTGACCGGACTCCGCTCGAGATGGCGGTGGTATTGAGAACAGTGGTGAACATGTGACGGAAATGCCTTAATCTAAGTGTTGGAAATTGTATGAAAGGTTATATGAATTATATCTTTGGTATACCCATGTTATTTACTTGTACCTGTTTGATAGTTGTTTCAAATAAAATGGTGTTTAGTTATACATACTAGTATAATTCAAATGTACTGACGTCCCTTTTGCCGGGGGCGCTACATTCTTGTTATGATTGTAGGTGGCTGCATAGCGGATAGTGCCGATCGTGTGTAGCGGAGCATTTTTCTACTCGAAGTCTCGGTGAGCCCCTTTTTCTTTCATGGGGCTATATGGTGTATCTTTTGTTATTACAGCTTTCCACTTTTGAGGTATAGACGGGGCCTTATTGCCGGCATAGTTATGCTTATCTGTTGTATCCTTAGAGGCTCCACAGACACTAGTGTGGGTTATGCACGGGTGTTTGGGGAGTCCACTATCTATGTTGTAATCCTAAACTTGTGATTTCCATAAACTGTAACTCTAATAGAATCCTCGAAGCTAGCTTATGTACGGTAAATTTTTGTGATATGAAATGAACCAATGATGTAGTATGCACCATGTATTCTCGTCTAAATTAATGAAAGGCATGGGTTCCGTATTCATATTGATTTGGGGTAGAAAGTGTTCGGTAAGGCTTGCTCAGTCGGGTTCACTTGATTGAGCGCTGGTCGCGCCTCCCGAGGTTGGGGCGTGACAAAATTAAAAAGGAAAGAACGGATCATGGCCGTTGATCAAAATGATCAACGACCAAGATTAAAAGAGGAATCGGGAGGGTCTGAAAACGGGTTGTGGGTTTGGATTGGAATTTGAAATTGGGTCGTTTGATTGGGGGTGGAATTGGGGGGTTAAATTGAGGCTACAATTGCAATTGGAAATGGCTATGTATTAAATAACCAATTTTCCCCTTTAATTTATGTAAAAATAGTTCAAAAGATTTTAAAAACAAAATTAAAAGCACCAAAATAATTAATAATATATAAACATTAATCTAAAAATACTGGGAATAATTTTATAATTGTAAAATGCCATTAAGCATAATATAGGCTATGATTGCAATTTTAGTTTAAAATATCAAATATATTTGTAAAAATATGCAAAAATTACCTTTATTATATTTTGGTGTAAATATGAGGATGAAAATAAATTATTCACAAAAATGGTAATTTTAAGAATAATTATGGGATTTTATACTGCTAAAATAGACAATAAATCGATTTTATGAATCTTTGAAAATTAGGGAAAAATACCAAAACTCTTGGGCATGCTTATGTATATATACACATACTACTTTAAGAATATTTTGAGTATATAAAATACATACGAAAAAATTGGGAATCAACAGCTGCCCCTCTTTACCCAGGAAGGATGAAAGAGTTGTCGGGTAAAGATATGATGACCAATTTTGACCGAGAGAGATGACTTGCAAAGGTTTTGACCGAGCTCTGGTTTTTGAGCTGCCTACATATCCCTGGTTTTACAGGAATCAGGTCATATGTAGTTCAGGATACATCGACGAAGTATGCCGATGGAGGTTTGCGAAGAGACGGGCGCAATATTTAGGTTGGGAAGGGTGGTCAGGGACTGATGGGTTGCGAGAACCGGGGCGAGATTGCTCCTGCTGTAATGGCCGTTGCCAGCTGATGTACCTGCAATTGAGTAATACAAGCATATTGTGCGGAATTTTAAACGTGATGCAAGTTCCCATTGGACCATGAATGTTGTCTTTGGACGGTTAAGATGATGTCCTCAGACCATGACGTCCTGGGCCATGCAACGCATAATAAAGGATTCGCAGGCTATGAAATAATGTTCTCGGGCCATGACAATGGTGCCTCCGAACCATGATTCCTTTGAATAATGATGTGCAGAATATAAAGCGGGGTCTTCGGGGCATGGTATGACGTTCTCGGGCTATGAAGATGGTGCCTCCGAACAATGATGCCGTTGGACGGTTTGGTAGTATTTCAGCCCATGAAATGCAAGATTTGGCGGTATTTCAGCCGATGTGAAGGATAAATCTAAATGGCGATATTTTAGCCGACAGAAATTTAAATAAAGCTGGCGATGTTTTAGTCGATGTAGAAAAATGTAAATGGCAATATTTCAGCCGACAGAAATTTAAATAAAGCTGGCGATGTTTCAGCCAATGTAGAAAAATGTAAAGGGCGATATTTAAGCCGACAGAAAGCATAAGTATAGATGGTGATGGGGGTTTAAATATAACTGGTAATCTTTTAGCCGATACCGAGATTTAAATAAGGTTGGCAATATATTAGCCGGTGAAAAGATTTAAGTAAAATTGGCGATATTTCAGCCGATGTAGGGATCTAAATAGAGTTGGCGATATTTCAGCCGATATAGAGATTTAAATAAAGTTGGCGATCTTTCAGCCATGCAGATGGAGGTAGAGCTTAACCTCAGAAGGCAGAATGGTAGCCTTATGCAATATAGAGAACAATGCAGGATGGAGGTAGAGCTTAACCTCGGAAGGCAGAATGGTAGCCTTATATAATGCAGAGAAAAATGCAGGATGGAGACAGTGCTTAGTCTCGGAAGGCAGAAAAGTAGCCTTATGCAATGCGAAAAATGCAGATGGAGACAGTGCATAGTCTGGAAAGGCAGAAAGTTAGCCTTATGCAATGCGAAAAATGCAGATGGAGACAGTGCTTAGTCTCGGAAGGTAGAAAAGTAGCCTTATGCAATGCGAAAAATGCAGACGGAAATAGTGCTTAGTCTCGGAAGGCAGAAAGGTAACCTTATGCAATGTGAAAAATGTAGCTGGAGACAGTGCTTAGTCTCAGAAGGAAGAAAAGTAGCCTTATGCAATGCAATAAATAAAGGTGAGGAGTAACGAAATCTCTTAGCTGATGGATGATGGTCGGTAGTTGATCATCATTGCGGTTGCTGGGAATGTCGTGCGCGGATAGCACTTGTAAGTGGGCGATGATTTTGAGAGTCGTATTCCTAAAAAATATGAGTTTGTAATCATATCTGATGACTTTATGTATGCGGTGCCTGCATCCAAAGAAAAATTGTTAGTTTTTTAAAGGGGAAGGTTAGTTCGTCTTCCCGTGGACCTCTCTTATCCTACTCGGCTCTTGCTTTCATTTGGGGTAGCGTTGCTAAACAAAGCTATTTTGACAGTAGCCATGCATGATTTAGCAAAATAATAAAAATATGATATAAATACATAATAGGTAAAATGGTTTTAGATGAACCGAGGACTGCGACACGGTTCAAGATATTGCAACCTCTTTTGCTCCGGAATTTTGAGGGTCCTCCTCAAAATTCTGCCCTAGTTTACTGGGATGATGCTTCTGACAGTTGCGCGTGATGATTGGCGAAGGTCAACTTCGGAATTTTGAGGGTCCTCCTCAAAATTCTGCCCCAGTTTCCAGTATCGGAGGGAAATGAAAATTTTATTGAATTGTGACCGAACCCATAAGGCTGCCTATGTATCCCCTCTTAAACGGGAATCAGGTCAGGCGTAGTTCAAATTACATCATAAAGGAATCATAATGGTTACACATAGTATCGCTTCACTGCATCTAAATTGATCGGCTTTGGCCAAACTTCTCCGTCCATTTCTGCAAGTGTGAGGGCTCCTCTGGTTAGAACCCAGTGAACCATGTACGGACTTTGCCAATTAGGAGAGAACTTTCCTTTGGCTTCGTCTTGGTGCGGAAAAATCTTCTTCAGTACTAACTGCCCTGGCGCGAATCGTCTTGGCCTGACTCTCTTGTTGAAGGCTCTGGACATCCTGTTTTGATACAATTGGCCATGGCAAAGTGTGTTCATTCTTTTCCCGTCTATAAGGGCTAATTGCTCGTAGCGACTCTTTATCCATTCTGCATCTTCAAGTTCTGCTTCCTGCATAATCCTCAGGGAGGGAATCTCTACCTCGGCCGGGATGACTGCCTCGGTACCATAAACCAACATATAGGGAGTCGCTTCCGGTTGATGTGCGAACCGTGGTGCGGTACCCTAACAAAGCAAATGATAGCTTTTCGTGCCACTACTTGTGTTTCTCTATCATTTTCCTTAGTATCTTCTTGATGTTCTTATTGGCCGCTTCTATAGCTCTATTCATCTAAGGTCTATAGACCGTAGAGTTCTTGTGCTTGATCCTGAAGGTTTCACACATTGCTTTCATCACGTCGCTGTTGAGATTGGAGCCATTATCAGTAATGATCGACTCTGGGATGCCAAATCGGCAAATGATATGGTCGTGGACAAAGTCTTCCACAACCTTCTTGGTTACCGCCTTATATGATGCTGCTTCAACCCATTTGGTGAAATAATCAATTGCCACTAGAATGAACCTGTGCCCGTTTGATGTGGCAGGTTTGATAGGTCCAATGACATCCATTCCCAAGCAGCGAACGGTCATGGTGAGCTTGTTGCATTAAGCTCGTTAGGAGGCAACTTTATCATGTCTGCATGGATTTGGCAACGATGACATTTCCGAACATACTAGATATAGTTTGTCTCCATGGTCATCTAGAAGTAACCAGTTCGGAGTATTTTTTTGGCTAAGACGAAACCATTCATGTGTGGGCCACAGGTCCCCGCATGAACCTCCTCCAACAACCTGGATGCTTCCTTTGCTTTGTCACACCTTAATAATCCCAAATCGGGAGTCCTCCTATACAGGATTCCTCCGCTGTAAAAGAAGTGATTGGATAACCTCCGCAGTGTGCACTTTTGAATAGTGTTTGCAAGTTCTGGATATTCTCCTATTGACAAATATTTCTTAATGTCATGGAACCATGGTTTTCCGTCTGCTTCTTCCTCGACATGAGTACAATAGGTAGGTTGATCCTGTATTTTTACCGGGATGAGGTCAATGAAGCTCTTATCTGGATGTTGAATCATGGATGATAGAGTGGCCAATGCATCAGCGAACTCATTCTGAACTCTGGGGACATGCCGGAATTCTATCTTTGTAAACCTCTTCCTCAACTCTTGTACGTGATGCAAGTATGGGAGTATTTTGGAGTTCTTGGTTGCCCATTCTTCTCGGACCTGATGTATTAGCAAATTCGAGTCCTCGATCACTAGTAATTCCTGAACGTTCATGTCAATGGCCAGCTTGAGCCCTAAGATGCAGGCTTCGTACTCGGCCATGTTATTAGTGCACAGGAGCCTGAGTTTGGCGGACACTGGATAATGCTGACCTATTTTTGATACTAGAACTGCTCCTATGCCAATTTCTTTAAAGTTTGTTGCTCCATAGAAAAACATTCTCCATCCATCATAGGATTCTGCGATGTCTTCTCCTATGAAAGAAACATCCTCATCGGGAAAATACGTCTTTAGAGGCTTGTATTCTCCGCCCACGGGTTTTTCGGCAAGATGATCGGCTAGTGCCTGTCCTTTGATCACTTTCTGAGTCACGTAGACAATATCAAACTCACTCAACAGAATTTGCCATTTTGCCAGCTTGCCCATGGGCATGGGCTTCTGGAAGATGTACTTCAGCGGATCTATCCTTGATATAAGATAAGTGGTATAGGCACAGAAATAATGCCTCAACTTCTGAGCTACCCAAGTCAGAGCGCAATAGGTGCGTTCTAGCAGGGAATACCGGGCCTCGTATGGGGTGAACTTCTTGCTGAGATTGTAGATGGCTTGCTCCTTTCTCCCCGTTTCATCATGTTGTCCCAAAACACAACCAAATGCTCCATCCAGTACTGCAAGGTAGAGCAATAGCGGTCTACCTGGTTCGGGCGAAACCAGAAATTGCGGAGTTGACAAGTATTCCTTGATTCTATCAAAGGCTTTCTGACAATGATCAGTCCATTTAGTGGCAGCGTCTTTCTTCAACATCTTAAAGATAGGTTCACAAATGACGGTGGACTGGTCTATGAACCGGCTGATGTAGTTGAGTCTCCCCAAGAAACTCATAATCTCTTTCTTATTCTTTAGAGGTGGTAATTCTTGAATGGCCTTGAACTTTGACGGATCGAGTTCTATTCCCTACCGACTTACGATGAACCTAAGAAATTTTCTGGCTGGAACCCCGAAAGCGCCCTTGGCGGGATTCAATTTCAGGTTGTACCTTCTTAATCTGTTGAAGAAATTTCTTAAACCTTCCATGTGGTCAGTGGCTTTCTTTGATTGGATGATGATATCATCTACATACACCTCGATATCTTTGTGTATCATGTCATAGAAAATAGTAGTCATGGCCCTCATGTAGGTGGCCCCAGCACTCTTTAATCCAAACGGCATCATCTTGTAACAATACATTCCCCACGGCATAATGAAAGCCATTTTCTCTGCGTCTTCTTCGTCCATCCATATCTGATGGTACGCAGCAAAACATTCGATGAATGACTGCAGCTCATGCTTGATGCTGTTGTCAATCAAGATGTATATGTTCGGCAGGGGGAAGTCATCTTTTGGACTAGCCCGGTTGAGGTCCCGGCAGTCGACACAGATTCTGACCTTCCTGTCTTTCTTTGGTACTGGCATGATGTTGGCCAACCACGTCGGGTATTCCACTACCCTGAGGACCTTGTCTTTGACTTGCTTGGTAACTTGTTCTTTAATTTTCAAACTCATGTCTGGCTTGAACTTTCTGAGCTTCTGTTTTATCGGTGGACATTTCAGATATGTTGGTAGTTTGTGAGCTACAATAGATGTACTGAGACCGGTCATATCATCATATGACCAGGCAAATATGTCCTCATATTCTTTTAAGAACTTCGTGCACTCTTCCTTTTCTGACGGTGACAGGTGAACACTGATGCGTGTTTTCTTGACATTCTCTGTATCCCCCAGGTTGACGACCTCGGTTTCATCCAGGTTAGACTTAGGTCAATTCTCAAAGACTTTGACCTTTTCTGGTATCTCATCCTCTTCTGAGTCTATGTCCGTTTGTTGCGTTATCTCGTCGCATGTCACATTCATCGGTTAATCAAGATAAGTAATAGTAATGATGTGTAAGTAAAGTAAATGGCAGAGAAAAAGAAATAATAAGAGCGAGATTTATATAAAAACTGAAATGATTTGATAAATGACAAAAATTGTTTTGAACATCGGAGCCCTTTTCAAAATTCAAAGATAATGCTGAAGGGAAATCTACTAGCGAAAGGTAAAAGATAATTCATAATGCTTTGTTCAGCCTTGCTACCCCGAAACTTTCCGGGCCTTGGTGGTTCTGATGGACCAATTGTTGAGGTGTTCTCCTCGGCTCACTACCTATATGGAAGGGCCTTCCTCCCCTTCCTCCTCGAGAATGAAGTGACAGTCCATATTGTCATCTTCCAAGAACAGGTTCTTCATTGTTGCTAATGCTTCATCTTCCTCTGACCCATATATGATGTCAGTCGGCTGGAAAGTCTGTTCTAGGCGGGGTGTCGGGTGCTCCAGCAGATAATAGGGGCTGCGCCATGGTGGCGACTAGTTCTGGAATTCTTCTTAAGTATATCCATACCCTAACCCGAAAGTGGTGCCATGCTTCTTCAGTTTGATAGGCTTGGTGATTTCCTGAAGGTTCTTGCCGAGCCCTTTTCCAGGTTCATACCCGCTCCGATTCAGGATACTTTCTATCTTGTTATCCCACAACTTATCTTTGTCCACAGTGTTGACTCGCTCAATGTGGTGGTAAGTTTCTCCTCCTAGATTCCTTCTCCCTTCAATCGCTGGAATGGTTTGGCGACTGTATATGGGGTTACTCCCGCCACCATAAATAATCACCTCTTGGTGATTCCACTCAAACTTCACAGCCTGGTGAAGGGTTGAAGCCACAGATCCAGCGGCGTGGATCCAAGGTCGTCCTAGTAGTAAGTTGTAGGATGCCGGGATGTCTATTACTTGAAAATTGACATCGAACCAAGTTGGCCCCATTTGCAGACATAAACTGATCTCCCCAATAGTGGACCTTTGGGAGCCATCAAAAGCTTTGATGCTGATAGCCCCATGCAGACTTTTTTCCAATGTTCTGAGGGTTACTAATGGACAAATTTTAAGGCTGGACCCTCCATCAATCAAAGTTCTGGTGATGAAATAGTCTTCACATTGCACAGTGATGTGCAATGCTTTATTGTGTCCCAAAACCTTCAGGGGTAACTCATCCTCATGGAAAGTGATCTTATGACTCTCCAATACCCGCCCGACCATATTTTCCATCTCTCCTCCAGTTATATTGCTGGGTACATATGCCTCACTCAGTATCTTTATTAGGGCGTTCTTGTGTGCCTTGGAGCTCTGCAGCAGAGCTAGAATGGAGATATGCGCTGGTGTTTTATTTAATTGATCAAAAACTGTGTACTCCTTCGCCTGTATCTTCCACCAGAGATCATCAGGTCCAGTTTCAATAGGCCGTCCAGAGGCCTACTTACTTGATTCAACTAAGTGCTTCGAAGTATAAATTCTGCCAGTCCTGGGCATACCCTTTGCTGCAATTGCTTCTCCAGACTTGGTTTTTCCCTTCCTTCTTGCCTCGGTAGTGTAATCCCAGGGAATGGCCTCTATCTGGAATTGCGTTACTGCTGACATCACTACAAGAATGGGCACTCTCGTCTTGGGTGGCAACACAGCAACTTTAAATGTTACCTCTGGATACCCAAACTCCACCTCAATCAGCTCTGCAGTCCTTTTGGATGACAGTGCTTCAAGCTCGAGAGGCACAGACATGTTTACTTCAGCATCCCCAGAGGGATAGATATGGACTACAATTGGATTCAATTTGACGGTTGGTTTCTTGGGCTCGTCACCTTCGGCAATTAATCCAATTGACCACTTGGGGTCCCAATCATTTTCTACTTCGATCATATGCACACCACACCCCTTATGATCAGGCAAAGGATTGTTGCGAATGTTAGAGCAGGTTCCTTGGCCACTATGATTTTGTTGTCAATTAAAGCTTGGATTTTGTCTTTCAGAGATCGGCACTCATCAATGGTATGTCCTTTCATGCCGGAATGGTGTGCACATGTTTTATTTGGATTGGCCCACTAGGAAGGATTATCTGGAGTTATGGAGGGGATTGGGGTGACGTAACCGGCTGCTTTGAGTCTTTCATATAGTTGGTCGATTGGCTCGGCGATGGCGGTGTATTCCTTGGGAGGTTTTCGGTCAAAGTTAGGGCGTGGCCTGGGGAAATTTTGGCGGGCGGGAGGTGATTGGTAGTGGGTATTATAAGCTTGGTAGACGGGTATAGGTTGGGAATATCTTGGTGAGGTAGGTTGATATGTGGGGGAGGGATATGATTGGTAAGCGGGTGATAGAATTTGGTAAGAGGGCGGAGGTGCTTGGTAATTGGGGATAGGCCGGTATGTGAGAGGAGGTACCGGGTAGGCTTGGTATTTTACTGGGGACTTGGTTCGCTCTGCAACCATCACGGCACTCACGTCCTTTTTCTTGGATGCGCTACCAGATTGTAGGGCCTTGTTGGTAGCCTGCAGTGCCTCAAAATTAGTGACCATACTGCTCTTAATGCCCTCCTCAATCCTTTCTCCTAGATTGATGATATCGGAGAATTTCTGGCCCTCTATCAACATTAACCTCTCATAATACTGCGGTCTTAAACTTGGATGAAAAATTGGTTCATCTGTTCTTCCTCTAAGGCCGGCCTGACCTTAGCAGCCTCGAATCTCCATCGAGTAGCATACTCGCGGAATGTCCCAGTGGGTTTCCTTTTCAGATTCTGGATGTAGAAGATATCTGGTGCATTTTCTATATTGAACCTGTCCAAGAAATCAGACGCCATTCCAACCCAACTTGTCCACTTCTTGGGATCTTGGCTAATGTACAAGATAGCGCATCGCCTTTCAAACTTCTCATGAAGAGTTTCATGCGAATCTTCTCATCTCTTCCTACGCCGACCAACTTATCACAGTATGTCTTCAAATGGACTCTAGGATCCCCCAAGCTGTCAAACATTTCGAACTTGGAGGGTTTGTACCCCTCGAGGAGTTCGACGTCTGGCTGAATGCAAAGATCCTTATAATTCATCCCTTCAATGCCTTTGTTTCCTTCAATGCCCTGGACTCGGCTAGTTAATTTCTTGAGCTTGGCTGCCAGGTTCTTAATGAGAGAGTCTTTGTCATCCGACTCTGGTGTGTTTGTAATGGGTTGCCTTTTCTATTGATTCCTACGGATTGGATCAAAAACAATTCTTGAATAAGGCCAGGGATGAATCGAAAAAGAAATCTTTATTGGTTCTACCTCCTATTTTTTATGAAGAGAATGAATCTTTTTCTC
>MU681219.1:86624-111566 GCA_026770625.1 Nicotiana glauca
GGGAATAGAGTTGTCCTCCCAAATGTCGTAAACCCGATTTCGCGAGAAAAAGGGGGCGTCGACAGCATGGCGACTCTGTTGGGGATTCTTTAGGCTTTTACCATTGCATGCTATATGTGACTTTATTGCTTTCTTTTACTGCTTTTGTTTAATGCCCTTATCTGAAACTGACTTGTTTCTTCTGTTTCTTTTTCTTTAATTACTTTCGTTTACCGCTTTCCCGTCAATGTTGTAATTTTGAGCAATCATTGTAAACTTTATTGTATGAACGTGAAAATACATGTCAATTTATTTCATTCTTTTAAACTGCATCTTCAACATCATATTCCACTCGTGCTAAACAAATACTATAGAAACGCTTATAAGGAGTAGTTGCACGCTTCCAATTCTATCACCCCCTAAATTTGGCAAAGGCATATTTGCGGTAAAACCAGTCGATCAGCGGTGCAGTCGACGGTTCTGTGCCTTTCCCTCTCAAGTTGTCCGCTCAAGGGTACCTGTCTAATACCTTAATAGAATCCTCACTCCGTTTCAACTGTACATGCATCATGGTCAAACCTAGCCGAGTCAGTTATGTTGTCCACATAATGACTCATTAAGATAGCCTTGTCCAAAGTCCACCGAGTTTCCTTGAAACCCAAATGGATACCTCCATATTCTGTGCATTTATTTGGAGAACTTAAGTGCTTGCTATGCTAATTATTGGTTTAAGTAGTCGAGTTCGGTGGGGTAAGGGCCTAACGCTTTGTTTTGCAGAAAATGAGGCACGAAGTCCCCAGATTTGGCATGGTAACCAACATTCATCCAAGGCTGCTGAATTGGTGGAAAGACTTCCATTCTAGTGATCAGACACTCGTCCACAAGTACTTAGGAAATTTGCCTTCTCTTCTAGAGATTTAGCCTAACAACAGAATCATAGAGGCTGCGATATTGTTCTGGGATAGTGACAAGTCCATGTTCCGCTTCGGGGACATTGAAATGACTCCTTTGCTTGAAGAAATAGGAGGTTTAGCTAGTATTCCTTGGGAGACTCTGGGTTTGCTTATGACAGAGAATCGCAAAGGAAGGGGTTTCCTTAAGATGATGGGACTGAAGAAGAACCCAGACTTAACATGTTTGAAAGACACTTACATCCCATTTGACTATCTATACGAAAGGTACATACATAGAAAATCATACCGTACCTATTGTTACACCTCCTTTTTACCTATTCCCGCAAGGGCGTAAAGGAGTTTTTTTCAATTAAAGGACAATAGAAATGGGATACGTTTAATAAGAGATTTAGAGTCGCCACTTGGGAGATTTATGGTGTCCCAAGTCACCGGTTGAATCCCGAATCGAGGAAATTATTGACTCTGATTAACAGTCTGCGGACCCGAAATCCAAGTAAGGAGTTCTGTTAACCCGGGAGAAGGTGTTAGGCATTCCCAGGTTCCGTGGTTCTAGCACAGTTGCTTAACTGTCATACTTGGATTATTTATCTGATTTTACAACATGTTTTAATCTATATGCTTTTTAACTTTGAACCGCTTTTATTATTATTTTTAGAGAGAACTGCAACGTCGTGAAAACACGTGTCGAACCACGTCACATAAATGCACCCGTGGTTTTTGACACATTTCAACTTCGTTGGGAATTGGATTTGGGTCACATAAATGCGCACCCGAGTTTAAGAAAGTATAATTATTAAATGTCGGGCCTAAAGCAACTAGCGTATTATTAACTTTGCAGGATGCCTTGAAATTCGCTAAATAGCACGTCCCGAGGTCTAAATATTTTTTATGGAAATAGTTAAGAGGACCACGCTATTTTATGTATTATTTGGCGTGGCGCACCTTGTTTATTTTAAAAAGTCAACCTAAAGCAACTACAATTTTCTATTGTGTATTGTCCCTAAAAAATGAATAAAAGGCCCTAGTTAATTATTATTGTCTGTGAACTACTATATTTGGGTCCATGAACATCATGTAAATTCAGACCCCCAGCCATTTTTGTGCCTTGACTCTAGCCTTAAATAGATTCAACCACGTTCGGGCAAAGAAACACTGCCCAAACATTGGGCCTCGTGTAGACAGAAAACGGGCCCAAGTAGGCTGTAAAGTCTTAAACCATCAGCAAACCCAAACAACGATGCCAGATTTGATTTAGGTCAATACTTACCACTTTAATCCCAGATTTTAGGTTTTAGTTGTATTTAGGCGAACAAATTTCTCCAACAGAACATCACACACAGAAATAAGGATACTAGCGTACTTGTCAAATTGTAGGTTTAAATTCCTAATGAAGCTGAAACTCAAGCTTAATACTCACAATAACAGAAACCACTTGTTTCATATCGATGCGGATACGCAAGCACGTTTGTAAACTCTACTCCTAATTAGCGATTAGTTTATTTTTAAACTTCAGAACAACAAAGTAAACACAACCCAAACTGCAATTAGGCAATAGTCAATACAGTCCCAACTTAAACAAAGCATTATCCAAATGAGCATTACGGCTGAAACTACTGGGATAACACAACATGATACTTTGATTGATTTCAAACCAACACATGATAACACAGTCTTCAAACTAGAACTAATTCAAGCTTAACCTTACCAAGCATAATATTCACATGTTCATGAAAAGGAATAAATTAAGTATAATGGTCTTATACTGTCCTGGGCAGTCCAATTTAGTTACAACTGAGAACCTACTGAAATCCTACACTACACAATATACACTATGAAAATCAACAGAGATATCATGCCACATTTCAGTACATTTCCAGAATTTGAGAGTTGCAAGAGGTGTACCTGGAATTAAAAATAAAATTGAAGAAGAAATGGAGGTGAGCTGAAGCAGTAACGAACAAAAGCCAAAATTTAAAGCAGCCAGATCAATTTCAATTCCAAAAAAACCACAGCAAACCCAGGAAACAATTTGCAAGCTTTCAAAACCAGCGAACACACTCAATAAATCTGACTGAACCTCAAAACAAACTCGAAATTAACCCAGGAAACTCTAAACCCTCAACAATCAGTACACAGGGAACATTTAAGCCATTTTTACTCTTTCAACTAAGCTGGAATTAGGAGCAGTAGCTAGAACTTGTAATTTATCTATCAAAATATCAATGGAACAGTATTTTTCATGGAGTTTTCTGTTATTTTTTGGTTTTTTCCTGAAAATTTTAGAACTAAAAGAGAGTTTTCGAATTTCAGATCTAGTTTTTAGATCTCCAAATTCAAATTTCAGCTTAGGGAGACTTGTGGAATTTTTTGGGGGGATTTTTAGATGTTAAAACTTGTTTCTTAAGGCAGAAGGCACTACTTTTTATAGGCAAAAGTGAGGGGCAGCCCTCAAATTTTCAGTTTTTATTCTAATCCTTTTTTAGTTTTCATTTTTGCTGAAGTGTCCCTAAAGTTGTGACTTGTGTTTCAAGTTCTTTTACTAATTTTCCTAAAATTTCCCTTTGGACACCACCTAGAAACTTCTAGGGAGTTCTAAATCAGTTATTGCTAGATTCCCTTTGTCTAAAATACCTACATTACCTTGTCTACCCCTGTATTTACCTCCTAAACCTCAGATCAATTAACCAAGCCCTATTACTCCGGTGCTTTGACCATGATTAACCAAAGAATTTAGCCTATTCAGCCATAATCAACCAGTTTCAATAAGAAGAACCTAAAAAAGGATTCTAATCCGATCAAAACATAGAAATAAATTCTAACTAAACTGTTAACCCAAACTATTTTTATCACTGAGTGATTCAACAACTCAAACACGAAATTACACTGAACTAGATCAAATAATAAAATGAACTAATTAATCTAAGAAGGTGAACAAGATCAAATCAACCATGTAATAATAATCATCAATCATGGAATTCCAATCAAACAGATAATCATTGTAATTGGAACCCTAAAACTAAACAAGACCTAGAACAATAGTCACTGCCAACAACTAAAACATGGATTAATCAGAAATACCAGTTTAAATAAAAATCAATTGAATTCAAATAACAAACAAAGAGAAGAAACTCACCTATGCAAGAGCGGAACGGAGACTGAAAACTCGATTCGAGCCTCGGAATAATGTTAATCATTTGTTCTTCTCAAAGAACAAACGAAAACATTATTTTATGACTCGAATCCAATACCGGACTCAAGAAATTGGGCAAAAATTGAGCAAAATGAACCTCTATGGTTCTGCCGCCTCTATGATTTTAAAAATTCGAGCAGTTCCGATGATGTTTGAAGAAATCTGGTTGGGGATTAGGAATGAGGAAGATTAGGGGAGTATAGGGTGTAAATTTGGTAGGGTTTGGGTGAGTTGAGGTTTTGGACCGTATTTTTTATCTGAAATTCGACGGGTTCTGGACGGATTTGAGGTAAAAGGTTTGAAGATTT
This sequence comes from Nicotiana glauca, assembly GCA_026770625.1. Taxonomy (NCBI): domain Eukaryota; kingdom Viridiplantae; phylum Streptophyta; class Magnoliopsida; order Solanales; family Solanaceae; genus Nicotiana; species Nicotiana glauca. The sequence goes on from MU681219.1 coordinate 91,016, forward strand.
GGGATGTGGGTGTAACGACCCGACCGGTCATTTTGAGCTCTAGCGCGTCGTTTAGCAGTCTGAGGCCATGAGCAGCTTCATTTCAGGAATTGTGACTTGTTCGCATGGTCGGAATTCAAATTCAGGAAGATCGGAGTTAAATTTAGATTAAAATTCTCATTTGAGAAGCCTAAAGTTGAAAGAATGAACTAGGATTAGAATTTTGAGTAAACTACCTCGTAATCAGGATATGAAGGTTCCAACAGGTTCGTATGATAATTTCGAACTTAGGCGTATGCCCAGATTGGGTTTTGGATAACCCAAGAGCGTTTTGGCGCCTATTGTGGAAGTTAGCATTTTAGAAGGAATTTCTTAAGTTTGGCTTGAAGTGCATTTCAGTGTTATCAATGTCCGATTGGGATTCCGAGTCTGGGAATAGCTCCGTATGGTGATTCTAGAGTTGGGAGCGCGACTGGAAGTGAATTCGGAGGTCCGTAGGTCCTTTTGGAGCAATTTGGCTAAAGTTAGAATTTGAAGGTTTTTGAGAAGTTTGACCGGAGGTTGACTTTTTGATATCGGGGTCGGAATCCAATTACAGAAGTTGGAGTAGGTCCGTAATGTCAAATATGACTTGTGTGCAAAATTTGAGGTCAATCAGACGCGATTTGATAGGCTTAAGCATCGGAAATAGAAGTTGGAAAGTTCAAAGTTCATAAAGCTCGAATCGGGGTGTAATTCACGGTTTTAGCATTGTTTGTTATGATTTGAGGCCTCAAGAAAGTGCTAATTTATTTTGGGACTGGTTAATATGATTGGTTGGGATCCCGGGGGCCTCGGGTGGATTCTGGGTGGTTAACGGATCGAAAATGGATTTTTGGAAATAGCTGAGTTGCTGGTATTTCTGCTTCTGCGGAGATGGGACCACACAAGCGGCCCCACAGAAGCGTGAAAGAAGCTGCAGAAGTGGTTGGGAAAGAAAGGGAGCAGGGACCGCTTATGCGGTCAGGTATCTGCAAAAGCGGAGTCATAAAAGCGGTAAAGGGCACTGCAGAAGCGTAATGGTTCGAAGGGTCGTGGGCCGCAGATGCGGTCGAGATTCCGCAGAAGTGGGACCGCATCTGCAGAAGGAGCATCACAGAAGTGAAAGGGGCTAGGTCAGGGGAAAGCCGCAGAAGCGGCCTATTGTCCGCAAATGCGGAACCACATAAGCGGCAACATTTTCGCAGAAGCGGAAATGACTGGGGCAGTGAGGATGTTTTAAGTTCGGGGTTAAGCTCATTTCAACCCCATTTTTATTCCATTGGAGTCGATGGGGAGCAGCTTGAGGATGCCATTTTCTTCATTTGTCATGGGGTAAGTAATTTATGCTAGCTTTGAGTTAAATACAAGGTTTATACATGGAATTAGGCATGGAAATTAATATAAAAATTGGGGTTTTGGTGGAAAACCTAAAAAATCATATTCTTGTAATTTAGCCACGATTTTAAGTATGGAATTAAGAGAAAATTGTATATTTGAGTTCCTAAGGTCATGGGTAACCTTTATCTTCGAGAAATTTCGAAATCCGGGCACGTGGGCCTGAGGGCATTTTTGTCAACTTTTCGTTCGGGGGTTAGGAATGGTTATAAATTGGAGCATTGTGCGTTGGTGCAAGTCTTCGGAAGAATGTAGAATACCGGTTGTGGATCATCGGAGCGAGGTGAGTCTCCTTTCTAATCTTGTGAGGGGGATTTTGCCCCATAGGTGAAGTAATTGATTATGTGCTCCTATTTGTGGGGGTTACGTACGCACAAAGTGACGAGAGTCCGTGCGTAGCTACTATCATGCTATTGTCCGGGTAGTTAGGACCCAAAAACATGTTATACTTGTATTACTGTGAACCCATTGATAATTTGAATTGTTTAAATCACCTTGAATTGGTAAAGGAATTTAAAAATAGATTTAATATTAAATTCGCCGTGAAATATTAAAAAGAGAAATTGTCTATTTGATTGATTATCCCCTATAAGCTCTTGATTTCCTACTTGAGCATGTATTTTATGTGTGTCTGCATCGCATGGATGATCTGCGAGCAGGATATGTGTTTATTTATGGAACGGGATGAACACCTCGGTGAAAATAGATGCATCTATGGTTCGTGCCGCTCGATCCTCGGCAGTGCACAATTTACATTCTGTTGGAGCGGGCCGTCGATCTAGGCATGATTTGCGCATGTTTATCCGTTACTTGAAAATTTGTAAATGTGGAATTGGCCCTCTGTGGCTTGATATAAACTGACAAGATAATAAAGAACAGACTTTAGAAGCCCTTGATTTATTTTTGAAGGTGTTTACCTGTTTGCTGGCTTCACAATCAGAACTTTTATACAAATCCATGATTATTCTCGCACTTATAGAATATTGCTAATTGACCTCTAGTAAGTGTCGGAGTTGGCCATCTCGTCTCTACTCCGTCGGGATTAGGCGGGATACTCACTGAGTACATGTTGATTATGTACTCATACTACACTTCTGTGCATTTTTGTTGCACAGGTATATATACCTCTAGCAACCTATTGGGCGTAGCAGCATGGATGATGCTGGGACTAGGTGAGCTGCATCATTTGAGGCGACCGCAGCTAGGCTAGTCCCTTTCAGTGTACTGTATTTACTTTTCGTCCACCGTATTCCAGAGGAATGTTGTATTTTATTTCTTTTATCAGTAGTTGCTCATGTACTTGTGACACCGGGTTTCTGGGATGGTTTTCAACGGATTTGTACAAATTGCAATTATTGAAATTTGAATTCAAGTAGTGAACTTTTATCTATGAAAATGGAAGGAAAAACCTTAGATTTTCAAAAGTATTAAAAGAGGAATTAATTGATAATCTAGTTGGCTGGCCTGATGGAGGTGTCCGACGCCACCACGACCCTTAGTGGATTTTTGGGTCGTGACAGTAGGGGTGGAGGAGATACTAGGGTCTTCATTTAGGGTTGAACGGAGCCGGCGCCATCACCGGAGGAGACGAGGATTTTTAGGGCGGCGTTAGGGCTTGGGATTGGGTCTCTGATGAGGGTGAGTGAGGGAGACGAGTTTGGGGGGGGGAGGGGGTCCCGTTCAGANCATCGACAGCCAAGATCAAATAACCCCTAAATGGTGTCGTTCCGCTAACGGTGGGGGCATGCCGGGTAATGGTGAGTTTTGGGCTAATGATGTGTTTTGGGCCTGGGGCGACCAGATTAGGCTGTACGTGTTTAATTAAAGGGGCCCAATGTTGAGTCTTTTATTTAAGGAAGCCCTTTCCTTTTAATTCTTTTATTTGTTTTCTTTTCTTTTCTTTTTTTATTTTTCATTTATATTATTTCTGATTTTTATTAAATGCCAAATTAAAAATAAAAACCCAAATTGATTTCTAAAATTATATTACTCAATTTCCAAATACCATAATTCCTAATTAAACGCAAACTAAGACAATTAAAAGTATAAATACAAAAAGAACCATTTTTTGTTATTTTCTTTACTTTTTGAAGTAACTTAACTACTAATTAATACTAAAATGTGAAATTAAACCTTATGTCACACCTCCCTTTTAGCTACTACACCCCATGAAGGGTATAATAAAGGGAGTTTTTCCAATTAAAGGACAATTGAAACGAGATTCGTTTATTAAGAAATTCAGAGTCGCCACTTGGGAGATTTATGGTGTCCCAAGTCACCGGTTTGAATCCCGAATCGAGGAAAGGATTTGACTCTGTATTACAGTCGCGAACCAGAAATCCGGGTAAGGAATTCCGTTAACCCGGGAGAAGAGGTTAGGCACTCCCGAATTTTGTGGTTCTAGCACGGTCGCTCAACTGCTATATTTGGCTAAATTTTGATTTTTATACATGTTAAACCTATAGTGCAGTTTTTAGAATTATGTACCGCTTTTAGTCGATCATTAAGAAAGTGAACATCATTTAAGAACGTATTTTCGGATCACGTCACATGAAATGCACCCGGATCCTCGACACATTCTCTTACAACGTTTTGGGGTTTGGATTTGAGTCGCATGAAATGCACACCCATATTTAAGAAGGTAAAATTATTAAATGGCGAGCCTAAAGTGACTAACGGGTTATTATCTTTGTTGAGGGCCGTGAAATTCGCTAAACGACATGCCCCCGAATTCTAAGTATTTTACTGTAAACATTTAAAGAGGGCCCCGCAAGTTATGCATTTTGTTTGGCGAGGCTCATCTCATTTATTTTAAAGGCCCACCCTAAAGTAAACTATGATTCTCTATATTATTTGTCTCTAATAATAAAAGGAAAAGGGATAATTAATTAGTATTATGAAATTCGGCCTCAAGTTCAGGTCCGGATCCAAACAAAAGGAAACACCTTTTAGTTTGAACCCGCTACCTAACTTAAAGCCCATAGCCTGTCATTTAAGCGCTAACAAATTAGTGGCCATTTTAGTCTTGGGCCCCAAGAGCCCAAACCAAACGACACATGCTGGCACGACCTAATTTCGTCTAACCAATATATTGGGCCTGACATCAATTCACACTGGACAGATGGTAGACCAGTGAAACTTGGCCCAGGTCCAAATTGACAAATACTTATGACAGGACCTGGGCTTTCCACTCAAGTAATAAGGCCCAAAGGTGACTGGGGATCTGATAGCCCAAATAGATGAGAACACCTACTGAAATTAGTTCTCAACGAGTCCAAGTGAACTAAACGTTAAGTGACTGAATTTTAATTCCAGTTATTTTACCTACGGACTTTAGCTTGACTTCTCCAATACTATTAATGTGAAATCCTAAATGTAACGTGATTTACAAACACCAAATGGACCAATTGTTTTTTTTTTTGAGTTAGGCAATCCAGGTCATTACAAAGTAATTATGTAAACATGAGGTTGGTATCATATTTTATTACTCACGCAGATTTGAAACCCTGACCAACTCATTTATACTAAGTGACCAACAAGCTAGAAATAATGACTAACAATGGCAAACTGATCATATATTTGATGATTTCGTCTAGCTATGATTAACACACAAGTTCAGGTATGCTTCCCTAATCGGTGTGAGAACTCATACGGCTAACTGTTTTTGAAAAATAAACTGTATGTGAATGAAGCAACTCCAAATTCCTGAAGACATCTAACAGGATGTCGACTATAAATAATGTGAATTACCTTATTAACCTAATAGGAAATTAGTTATAACTAGTTCTTAATACGTATATGAATTAGGTAATGGAAAACTAATTACAACTGAAACTTCAAACAAACTCATTGAATCCAAGAGATTACAGTTCACAGTCCAGTTTATATAATCTAGGATCAATCTAATACACAAAGGACATGAAATATCGAATAAGCAAACTGTTTGTACATTAAAACCAACACAAAACAGAGGAGTTCAGAGATCAGCTTCAAACAACCCTTTTACTTCATTTCCATAGACTTGAGAGCTTTAGAACATGTACCTGAATATTTGAAAGGTAAAAGGAAAATGAAGGAGTCAGCAGCAATCTAAATGCAGTCCAGAAGATTCAATAGCCCAGGAGTGTTCAGCACTCAAACAAAAATGAGTAAATGCAGATGAACTTGAACCAGGAATTCCAGAAAAACTTAATTAAATCAGTAGATCTCTGAATCCTCAACAATTGACTCGAAATTCAACCAATAGACTTTTGAATCTCAATGACTAGGAACTGAGCCGGACTAATGTAAATCAGTAGCTAAGAATCAAAATTCTAATGCTTTAATGGAACAGTAGTTTGCTTTTTTTTTCTTCTGGATTTTTGAGAGCTTTCTATTGTTTTTGGTTTTTTCTTATGAATTCCAGTTTTCAGATCTGGAGATGGAGAGAAATTGTCTTTAGGGGGGGAATTTAGAGCTTCCAAAAACTCTTTAATCAAGGCATCATTCATGCCTTTTATAGGCAGAAATGGGGCATCCTTCAGATTGTTATTTACACAATAAGCCCCTCCCTTTTTATTCAAATAGTCCCTTATCTTCTAACTTGTTGCTCAAGTAAACACCCTAAGTTTCTTGAGATGTGCACTAGAGTCCTATTCTAGAAGAGTCTAAGATGTTCTAGTGAATTTACATTCATTCTAAAAGGTTCTTTACATATGAATTGCCCCAACTACCCTTACTTTATCCTAAAACTACTGATCTAATACAGTTATTCCCCAAACCATTCCCTAAGCTTGAAAGATGAATTTCAGTTGCAATTAGTCAAACTAACTTAACAAGCACTAATTGATGCAACATTTGGAGTAGTGAATTAACTGTTTCATATTATGCTTAAACCAAATTAAACTATCCAATGAAAAACTAATCACAAGCTAACTAATTAGACTTGATAACCACAAAAAAAACAGACTCATATAAGAACAGAATCAGACATTTTAATCAAATCAGATATTTAACAGAACAACATTGTAAAGTTCAGAAGAACTGATACACATGCACATCTAATACTAAAGAGATATCTAGACTAAATTATTGACTAACTAACACGAATATGCACCAAAACTAGTAAGACCAGAAATCAAATCAAACTAGAGCTAGGCATTCAATCAGAACATGAAATTCAAACAAAATTAATCATGAAAATTGTACTAGAAACTAACAGTTATCAAAACAGAAGCAACAGAAGAAAATTAAACAGAAGAAAACACTCACTAACGCGACTCAAAATTCCTCTTCCCTTCGATTTGGCATTTGACTAATTCTAGTGGTAGTTGAACGTTATTGATTATGAAATATTCATGAGGGAGGCTTAACGACCATGTAATATCAATTTGGGGTTATTTGGGTGAACCTAGGGTTTTGGCCGAAAAAATAAAAATAAAAATTCGAAGCTTTCCGGCCATGTTTGAGGGATGAAGTTAGGGTGGTTTGGTAAAGGATGATGAGGAGATCCCATGGTGTTAGTTTGGTGCTATTTGGGATAGGTAACGGCTTGGCCAGAAAACTTTCCGATAAAGATTCGAGGACCTCTGGTGAGATTTGAAAGAAACGGATGGCATATCTGGAAAGAGGATGAGTAGGGGAAGCTGGGGTGTTATTTTGGTAGCCATTGGTGGTGGTGGCGTTCGCCGCCGGCAGCGGCTCCAGCGGAGATGCAGAGAAGGTACGAGAAAGAGAAGGGATGTATTTAAGGTTAGGAAAATTTTCAGACAGTTATATCAAAACGTATCAATCAACGGCAGCCGTTGGATCAAACGAATCTAATGGGTCAGATGAAGGGTGACAAAAACGGTGTCGTTTTGTCCACAAAAGGAACGGACCGGGTGAAGGAACATTGGGCCTGGGCGGGTGGAAATTGGCTTTGGGCTCAGATTCAATTCAAATGTAGCAGCCCACCTTTATTTTTCATATATATATTTTCCTTTGTTTTTCTTTCCAATTGTTTTCTTTTCCTCTTTCTATTGTTTTGTATTTATATTTTGATTTTGTTGAAATAAAACAAAGACTCAATTGACTCTAATATAACATTATTTAATTTTTCAAAATTAACTGATTTCTAATTTTTAACTAAAATTAAAAGAAATTCTACAAATTAAAGATAAAAGTGCAAAGAACCATTTTTGTCATTTTTTTTATGTAAATAATTTTACTACTAACCAATGCTAAAAATATGAAATTAAATCCCAAACAAATGCCAAATATATTTTTGTATTTTCATATGAATTAAAATGCACAGATAAAATGCAACAATTATCAGAAAATATCACAAAAATTCACAAAACTGCAAAATAATGAAAGAAAAATCATTTTGGGAATTTTTAGGAATAATTTTCTTAGGGCAAAAATGACATGCTCACAGCTGCCCCTCTTTGCCCGGAAACACGAAGAGTTTTCGTGCAAAGATAAGTGAGCGGAAACGAGCGATTTTTGCCCGTTCGCATATTCCGTATGAAGCATTTTTGAAAAGTTTGACCGCACCCTTTTTCAGAGGTTGCCTACATATCCTGGGCTAAACAGGAATCAGGTAGTGTAGTTTGGGAAGGTTTGATAGCTGGGACTACCAGGAGCTGTGATCTCATTGCTGTTGCTACTGCTACTGCTCGCTGACCTCCTTATTACACCGTGGTAAAACAAAAGAAGCTAGCCTAATCTATGATCTATGAGTTACAAAAGATCCTATCTATGTCTTCAAACTTGCTCTTGTGTTGCCTTGGACTTGTATTCTTCCGATGGAATTCTATCGTTGTTGTCTTGCATTGTGATCGGAGATGTTTTGCCATTCCTCCGAGAGATGCTTGACTGCTAAAATTTGAAATATGTGCCTCTATTCTCCAGGCGGGCTACTGATTACTGACGCTTGAAAAGTATTCCCTTGCTCTCCAGGTGGGCTCCTGACTGCAATGCTTGAAAAGTATTCCTTTATTCTCCAGGTGGGCCCCTGACTGCAACAAAATAGACAAACAAAGAAAATTTTCTGCCCCAGTTTGGTGACTGGGCACATCATGTTATCAAATATTAAAATTAAAAGCTAAAATTTGAATTATAATTCCCTTGTTCTCCAGGTGGGCTCCTGATTGCTGAACTTGAAAAGTATTCCCTTGTTCTCCAGGTGGGCTCCTGATTGTTGAATTTGAAAAATATTCCCTTGTTCTCCAGGTGGGCTCCTGACTACAACAAAATAGACAAGCAAAGAAAATTTTCTGCCCCAGTTTGATGGCTGGGCACATCATTTTACCAAATATTACTAAAAATTTGAAAGCTAAAACTTGAATTGTACTTTCCTTATTTTTCAGGTGGGCGCCTGACTACTAAAGCTTGAAAAGTATTCCCTTGTTCTACAGGTGGGCGCCTGCTTGCAATGCTGCAAAAGTATTCCCTTGTTCTCCAGGTGGGCGCCTGATTGCTAGATTTGAAAAGTATGCCCTTGTTCTCTAGGTGGGTTCCTGATTGCAACAAAACAGACAAACCAAGAAAATTTCCGCCCCTGTCTCAATCAAGAAAGATTTGTTAATACAAAATGGTGGTTAGCTGCTGGCATTCTTGTTGGGTATGTTCCTGCTTCCAGCTCTCTTCCAACTTTTTTCCCTGGACTTGCCTTGGAATGCCTCGACTTCCTGACTGACTTTCAACCCCCGTATAGCTGTGTTTGTGTTTCTGATCCTTCTATTTGAAAAATTGCTTCTCCCCCACAATTATCTTATCAACTCGCCGATGGGACTTTCATTGGTCCTTCATACCTTACTTTCTTTTGATATGTTCCAATCCTGTTGTGCCGTACAATTGGGAAGCTGGTAGTTTGCTTTGACATCCTTAAGAACTGACACTGAAACATCTTATAGATAGCCTCCAAGAGAATGAAATGCTATGACCTTGAAGGTTAAGGATAGAAAAATTCCAAAACGGATGATTTGTAATGAAGAGAAGAAGAAGGGGCTTATCTGAGTGGAATAGCTGGTACCATTGATCGTGCCATACATTTTGGATTGACCAGCCTAGTATGTCCAACCAATCAGCTTTCCATTGCTGCACTTGCTGTTCCAGACTTTCATAACCTGACTTCCACCAAAACCCAAACCTTGCTCGTCTTGCTATGTTTTGAGCAGCTTTCAACCACAGATTTGTTTCATTTTCCCATGTGAAAACTCACCTTCGCCTTACGGTGCTCGTGAGGGTTTTCACCGACAAGACTCTCTCATTTTTGATTTCTCTCAAAACTCACTTTGCCTTACGGTGCCCACGAGGGTTTTCACCAATAAGACTCTCTCATTTTAATTTCTCTCAACTCACGTCGCCTTATGGTGCCCGTGAGGGTTTTCACCAATAAGGCTCTATTATTTCCGCCATTTCTCTTCTGGTACCAGAGTGTTACCCCCAACATGAATCACTTTACCTACTCGCATTGGCATTTCTTGAAGATTGATCGGAAGGTCTTTCTTTGGACCGTAATGCAGGCTTTTGGATGGGTTTTAGAAAGAAGGGTATAGTGGCTCAAAATAATTCAAACACGGGTTTAATATTACAACTTTCAGAATCAGCTTTTCTTACAACAATCACAACTTCTGCCCCAGTTTCTTTCTTGGGGACCTTTGGAGTTTTCTTTTGGTAGTACTGAACCTCATAGAGGCTGCCTACGTACCCTTTCGGGATCAAGTCAAACGTAGTTCAGATCGTAAAATTATATCGTTGTTGTGATCTTTCCTTTCTTCCACTTTCCCTTTTCTTTCTTTTCATTTCTTTTCTTTTTTTCTTTTTTTTCTCTTTTTTGTTCTTTCCTTTTCTTTTTTTTTCCTCTTCTTTTTCTCTTTTCTTTTCTTTTCTCTTCCTTTCTTTTCTTTCCTTTTATCTTCTTTTTCTTTTCTTTTCTTTTCTCTTTTTCTTTTCTTTTCTCTTTTTCTTTTCTTTTCTTTTCTTCTTCTTTTCCTTTTCATCTTCATTTTCTTTTTCACTGCTCTTCTCTTGTTTTAACACTTACTTTCCCGCTTGGGCCTACGAGTTTTATTGTTTATTCCGAAAGAGGGGGTACGAAAGAAAATAGAATAAGGATCAAAGGTATAACAAAGGATAAAGTGTTTGGATAGCAGAACAAAATGCCTTTGTCATTTCAATCTCAAAATATGCCAAATACAATTAAGTACGATTAGACAAAGAAATCATACACAGTATCGCTTGACTGCATTGGAGTTAATAGCCATTTATACACATTTTCCTTCCACATCCGTCAGATATAATGCACCATTGGACAACACTCTGGTTACAACAAATGGCCCCTGCCAGTTGGGGGCGAACTTTCCTTTTGCTTCGGCCTAATGAGGTAAGATACGCCTCAACACTAATTGCCCTACTTCAAACTTCCACGGACGCACTTTCTTGCTATATGCTCTTGCCATTCTCTGTTGGTACAACTGTCCATGACATACTGCTGCCAATCTCTTTTCAGCAATCAAGCTCCGTTGCTCCAAGCGGGCCTTGACCCATTCAACATCGTCAATTTTCGCCTCGGCGATAATCCGAAGGGATGGTATTTCAACCTCTGTGGGTATTACTGCCTCCGTACCGTATACCAATGAATAAGGAGTCTCCCCTACTAAAGTGCAAACAGTAGTGCGATAGCTTAGCAGAGCAAAATGTAACTTCTCATGCCATTGCCGGGACCCTTCCACCATTTTCCGAAGTATCTTCTTGATGTTCTTGTTAGCTGCTTCAACCGCTCCATTCGCCTTAGGACGATATGGGGTGGAATTGCGGTGCGTGATCTTAAATTGCTGACACGTCTCCGCCATCATATGGCTGTTGAGATTGGAATCATTGTCTATGATAATTACCTTCGGGATTACGAATCGACAAATGATATTCGAATGCACAAAATTGATCACTGCCTTCTTGGTCACCGATTTGAAAGTTTTCGCCTCAACCCACTTAGTGAAATAATCATTGTCTACCAGAATAAAACTGTGCCCATTTGACCCGCTGGCTCGATCGGCCCAATGACATCCATTCCCCAAGCAACGAAGGGCCATCGTGCCAACATTGTATGCAATTCGGATGGTGGAGAGTGAATCAAATCTCCATGCACCTGGCATTGATGACACTTGCGCACGAAACTGATACAATCACGTTCCATAGTAAGCCAATAATAACCTGCTCGAAGAATCTTCTTGGCCAATACATATCCACTCATATGAGGTCCACAAACTCCCGCATGTACCTCGGTCATGATAGCTGTAGCCTGTTTAGCATCCATGCACCTCAATAAACCAAGATTTGGAGTTCTTTTATACAACACTCCTCCACTGAAGAAAAATTCGCTTGCCAAGCATCTAATGGCTCTCTTTTGATCCCCTGTGGCCTGTTCCAGATATACCCCCCATCCTGAGGTATTCTTTGATATCATGAAACCACGGCTTACCATCAAGCTCTTCCTCCACCATGTTACAATAGGCATGTTGATCTCGAACGTGGATCTGCAACGTGTCCACATAAGCCTTATCTGGATGATGCAACATCGATGCCAAAGTGGCCAAAGTGCCACCAACTTCATTATAAATCCTTGGAATATGCCTGAAGTCTATCGACTGAAACCGTTGACAAAGTTTATGAAAACACCGCCGGTACGGTATGAGCTTTAAGTCTCGTGTCTCCCATTCTCCCTGAATCTGGTACACCAGAAGATCCGAGTCACCCATGACCAAGATCTCCTGGACACCCATGTCTATAGCCAACCTCAAACCCAAGATGCATGCCTCGTATTCAGCCATGTTATTGGTGCAGTAAAAGCGAAGTTGAGCTGTAACAGGATAGTGCTGCCCTATCTCAGAAATAAGTACTGCTCCTATCCCAACGCCTTTGGTATTGGCAGCTCCATCTAAGAACAACTTCCACCCTGATTTTTCGTCTTGTTCTAATTCCTCGACGTGCATTGTCTCCTCATAAGGGGAATATGTCTTCAAAGGTTCATACTCATCATCAACTGGGTTCTCGGGTAGATGATAAGCCACTACTTGCGCTTTCATCGCAGTACGGGTCACGTAGACAATATCAAATTCTGTGAGCAAGATTTGCCACTTTGCGAGCTTCTCTGTGGGCACGGGCTTCTGAAAAATGTACTTCTATGGGTCCAACCGCGAGATAAGATAGGTGGTATATGATGACAAGTAATGTTTCAATTTCTGCGCTACCCAGGTTAAAGCACAACACGTCCTCTCAAGCTGAGTGTACTTTACCTCATAAGATGTGAACTTCTTGATGAGGTAGTAAATCGCCTGCTCCTTCTTTCCTATGACATCATGCTGCCCTAGTACACAGCCAAAAGAGTTATCCAAAACTATCAGATAGAGGATCAAGGGTCTTTCCGGCTCTGGCGGAACCAACACAGGTGGACTTGCCAAATACTCCTTAATCTTGTCAAATGCTACCTGACATTCATCCGTCCATCTGACCGCATCATCTTTCTTTAGCAGCTTAAAAATAGGCTCGCAAGTTATTGTAAGCTGGGCGATGAACCTGTTGATATAATTTAACCTACCGAGCAAACTCATCACCTCTTTCTTACTTTTCAGCGGTGGTAACTTCTGAACGGCTTTGATTTTGGATGGGTCTAACTCAATACCGCGTCGACTTACCACGAACCCCAACAACTTACCCGACGAAACTCCAAATGCACAGTTCGCTGGATTAAGTTTGAGGTTGTACCTGCGGAGCCTCTGGAAAAATTTCCTCAGGTCTTTAACACGTTCACATTGCTTCCTTGACTTTATGATCACGTCGTCTACATAGAACTCAATTTCGCGATGTATCATATCATGGAACATGGTGGTCATTGCCCTCATATATGTTGCCCCTGCGTTCTTCAACCTAAATGGCATAACCCTATAACAATACGTCCCCAAGGCGTGATGAATGCCGTCTTTTCCGCATCTTCCTCATCCATTAAAATCTGGTGATAGCCCGCATAACAATCCACAAAGGAAGCAATCTCATGTTTGGAACAATTGTCAATCAATATATGGATGTTTGGCAGTGGGAAGTTGTCTTTTAGACTCGCCTTATTAAGATCACGGTAATCGACGCACACTCTGGTATTTCCATCCTTCTTTGGTACAGACACAACATTAGCTAACCAGGTGGGATACTGGGTGACCCGGATGACCTTCGCATTAAACTGCTTGGTGACCTCTTCTTTGATTTTCACACTGATATCTGTCTTAAATTTCCTCAGCTTCTGCTTGACAGGAGGGCATGCTGGGTCTGTGGGCAATTTGTGGACCACCAAATTGGTACTTAAACCCGGCATATCGTCATATGACCAAGCAAAAACATCTTTGTACTCAAGCAGCGATTTGATTATCTCTTCTCTGAGCGGAGGCTCCAAATGGACACTTATTTTTGTTTCCCAAACATTCTCCTGATCCCCTAAATTGATTGCCTATGTGTCGTTCAGATTAGATTTGGGTTTTTCCTCAAATTGGCTTAATTCTTTACTGATTTCTTCAAAGGCTTCCTCATCATCATATTCTACCTCGTCATAACACTCAATTTCTTGTATTATTATTTCGGAGTTAGATTGGTAATCAAGACTAGGCCGAAGACTCCTCATGCATGACACATCAGTGATACCAGCATAAAAGAGATTGTACAAGAAAGAAAAGAAAGACAAAATAAAGGCTATCAGGAATGAAAAGGAAAGAAATTGCATTTCATTAAAATTGTAAGATAATAAGGTTTAACTCGTCCAAACGGACGGAACATAGCATCCGAATTACAACCTTGTAAATAATCCAGATTAAACTGAAAGGAAAATCAAAACTAACAACCACGATTCCCTCCGGGTAGGAAGATGAGTAGCTTCCCAATTGTCAAGCTTTGCATGGGCCCCCATGAACTGCACATTTGCTTTGCTTGGACCTTTGCCTGCCTCCACCACATTCACATTGTCAAATAACTTTTCAAACCTCTCATTCAGCTCCATATCGGGTTCCATCCTCACAGAATGAGGCATTACCATTGCTGGGCGCCTCTTAGTACCAGGCGGACAAAGGAACGGGACAGGCGGGGTATGGGTTTTGGAAAGGTCCATGCTCTCTTTTTCATATTCTTAGATCACCTTATGTCAGCAGTAGTGGGCTTAAAGCCTAAACCAAAAGTATCCAGGTTTCCAGGAAGAGATACCGGCTGTATGATGCCCTGTAACGAAGCACCCAAGCCTTTTCCAGGTAAGAATCCCTTCTTTATCATTTTCGAAGCCACCATGATAGATGCAACATCTACCCTGGGCACAGGAATACACTCTCCTTCCGAGATTTTCGCAACTGATATTGTATCCAAGACTTGGTAAACCCATGGACCTTTGTCGTCCTCAGCTTCGTGAAAAGGCATAATGGTATTACACGAACTATCCTTCCCATGAACAACAATTTCCGGTCGGTCCCACTCGAATTTGATTATCTGATGCAAGGTAGACGACACTGCTTTTGCTACATGAATCCAAGGCCGGCCTAGCAAGAGATTGTAAGAAACAGCCACGTCGAGCACCTGGAACTCCATAGTAAATTCAACTGGTCCTATTGTCAGTTCCAACACAATATCCCCGACTGTGTCCTTTCCTCCTCCATCAAATCCCCGCACGCAAATTCTATTTTTGTGGATCCTCTCACTGTCCACTTTTAACTTTTCCAGGGTGGATAGAGGGCAAATGTTTGCACTGGACCTGTTGTCGATTAGCACCCGAGTGACCACTGAGTTTTCACATTTACCGTGAGGTAGAGCGCTCTATTATGCTTAGTGCCCTCCAAAGGTAGCTCATCATCGGAGAATGTAATCCTGTTGACCTCGAAAATCTTGTTTGCTATTTTCTCGAGATGATTCATAGAGATCTTATTCGGCACATGGGCTTCATTCAGAATCTTCATCAACGCCCGGCGGTGTTCGTCTGAATGGATCAATAAAGAGAGCAATGAGATCTGTGCCGGAGTTTTCCTTAACTGTTCCACAATGGAATAATCTTGCGCCTTCATCTTTTTTTAAGAATTCTTCAGCCTCTTCTTCAGTCACGGCCCTTTTTACTGGTGCTGGATTATCCTTGGCTGCTTTAACCTTTCTCAGCTCTTCAGGGGCAAAGCATCTCCCTGAACGAGTCAGCCCATGGGTTTCACAAACTTCTTCTTTAACTTTCTTCCCTTTGTACGTCACAGTCACTCAGCCATAATTCTATGGGACGGTCCTTTCACTGACTATTGGCAATTGATTTACTGGCTTGATGATAACCGGCTCCTTGTAAGCGCCTTTCACGATTACAACGAGCTTGGCAACTGCTCCTGGTACCACCACTTTGACTGGTTCTTGTTTTACTGCATCACTGTTCAACGGCTCCTTCTTTATCACCCCTACCGATTTCCTAACTGTCTCTCCTTCCTTGATCAATTCTTCCCCACTGGTTGGTTTCTCATGTGACCTGTCTTCACTAGCCTTGATCATCATCACGGTTTATGACGGCTTCTTAGATTCCCCCTTTTGCACTAACTCAATCATATGAGTCTCGTAATGGGTTGGCAATGGATTCCGAGTGATGTTAGGTGTCTCTGGAGCCTGCACTTCAATTCGGCGGGTATCAATGAGCTCCTGGATGGCCGTTTTCAAATGCCAGCACTTCTCTATATCATGCCCCGGGGCACCCGAGCAATACTCACAATTCACTGAGTGGTCCAGGTTCCTTGGGGGAGGATTTGGTATTTTGGGTTCAATCAGACTTAACATGCCCAATTGTCTCAATCTGTGGTATAAACTGGTGTAAGATTCTCCCAACAGAGTAAAAGTTTTCTTCTACTGCAACCTATCATTTTTAGAAATAGGGTTGGGTCGAAAACTGGGTCCAGTGGGGTTTTTGTAGGCTCTCGGAGGTGGGTAGGTATTTTGAGTATGGTAAGTATTTTGTGGGATAGGTGCATGCCATGGCGCTTGAGATTGTGGGTATGTTTGGGCATGGTGGACGTAGAAATGGGGGGCGGGAGGTGGATAGTAGTGTTGTGGCGGGCCGTATGGGTTGTGTGGGTAGGTTTGGGGATGGGGGCGCGGTTGGTGATAATATGGTGATGGACCTCTGGACCAAGCTCTTGATTCTACTACTGTAACATCTTCCTTTTTCTTCTTTCCCAACACCCCTCCAGTGCCGTTCTGGATGGCCTGGGTAGTTGCTTTAATCGCTGAATAGCTCATAATTTTGTTAGTCTTGAGACCCTCTTCCACCATAATACCCATTTTTACTACCTCATTAAAAGTTTTTCCAACTGCCGATACCAGATGACCATAATAAGTAGGCTCCAAAGCCTGCAAAAAATAATCGACCATCTCGCCTTCCTTCATTGGAGGATCAACTCTTGCGGCCTGTTCTCTCCACCGAAAATCGTACTCTCTGAAGCTTTCCCCCAGCTTCTTCTCGATTTTGGTCAATGATAGCTGGTCCAGGACAATCTCTAAGTTATACTGAAAATGGCCTGCGAATGCCTGGGCCAAATCATACCATGTGTACCATTGAGCATGATCTTGCCGCGTGTACCATTCCTAAGCGAAACCACTGAGACTTTGACTAAAGTACGCCATTAATAACTCATCCCTTCCCCCAGCGCCTCTCATCTTACTGCAAAATCCCCGCAGATGGGCTACTGGGTCACCATGTCCGTCGTACAGATCAAACTTGGGTAATTTAAATCCTGCGGGCAACTGGACGCCAGGAAACAAGCACAAGTCCTTGTAGGCCACACTCACCTGCCCTTCTAGGCCTTGTATATTTCTGAATGATTGCTCCAAGCTTTTCACCTTTCGTATCATCTCCTCTTGCTCAGGGTTTTTGGGAGGCTTCTCTTCTTCAGCTGAGATATCAAGACGGGGAGTGTAAGGATATGGTTCTGGTAATTTGAAGGTGGGTTCCGGTGGGTAATAGTGGGTTTCCTAGGTTTGAGACAGGGGTTCACTAGAAGATCTCTGTAATGTGGCGGGTGGAGGATCCACAAACACGGGAATGGTCGGAGGTGGAGGGCATGGGATTTGTTTGGGTGGTGGAGGTGGTGGTGTTTGGGGAGTAGTTGCGTAGTATTGCTGGTAGGTGGGGTAGGTTGGAGAGGAGTTCACTGTAGGAGGATCTTGTGGCTGGGCTAATGGTGGGATGTAGGCAGGGTTAGCAGGATAAGCTGGTAGTGGATGTCCCTTTGCCTAATCCTGGTACATTTCGGCCATCTGTTGCTTCAATTTATACATCTCCACTTTCATGGCGTTGACATCCACAACTTCTTCCTCCCTAGACGGGTCGACGATGCTCGCTTCTAACTCTTGGTTGACCATTTTTGATTTATCTTTAGAACGGGTGTTGTATGGGTGGGTTGCCAGAATGCCAGTCAACTGAACCACTTGCCTGAACTCATCATCAACAACAACGTTGTTAGCGGTTAGGCATTAACAAATAGATAACCGCACATTTGGGGAATGAATGCACCTAGGCAGTTAACGGTTTATATTATGCATTTGCTCGACGGCTTGTGTCATCCCGGCTTTATTTATTCTCGATTATGATGTCTTTCTTTTATCCTTGCCTTTGTTTCTTTGTTTTTGTTTTGCCATTGTCTCTTCGTTGTGGATTTTCTTCTCTTCTTGTTTCTCTCTCGTTTTTCTTTGTTTTTTCGCTCTCTTTTTTTTCATTGTATTTTCTCTTTTCATATGGCTATGGTCGGATCCTATGGAGATTGCCTACGCATCATGACACCGCATGAATCAAACCAAGCGTAGTTCTTGTCAATAAGTGTAAAATTAAATGCAAGAAATAAAGAACAATTTTAGGGAATTTTTGAATATTCATTAATGACAACTGTGATTACAAAACTACCAGACTATTTGTTTTTCATTTCCAAAAAAAAAGGAAAGTACAAAATAGACTTAAAAACAAAGTACAGACTCGACTTAACCTAGGAGTACATCAAAGCTTCAAACCCTGGGACCCGTGGGGCATCATTTGGCATCGCCGCGGGCATGTGCGCAAGACCGCTTTGCAATTGCTCCAAATCCTTCATGACCTGTCAAATAAATATCATTACTGATGCAAAGAAAGTGGTACGACCCATCCGTTAACCGTCCTAGCATCTCTTGACGATATAGTGTGCAATGTTTCGGATCCTTTCCCTGATTTGGTCCTTTTCTTGGAAAAGTCGGCTTATCTGTTGGGTACGGGCTTCTAGTACCTGGGAATCCTGGAGGTGAAGGTCTTGTAGCAATTTTATTTCCCTTTGCATCTCAGCGATCAACTCATAACAACGGCCCTTCTCGGCCTGAAATTCTTTATCTTGCCGGGCCGCTTTTTCCTCAAGAGTATTCGTTTTTCTCCTCATGTTGGCGATGGTTCCCTTGTAATCTCTTTTCAATTGTTGTACGAACTGGGCTCTTTCTGCAGTCTTGTTGGCCTACTATGCCCGAAGCCTTGCCATGTTTCCCTCAGACTTTTCTAATTCTTCTTGGTAGTCCGAGATTTATATCCTTAACCCTTTGATCAACCTTTCATCAGATGGACTTCTTTCTTGGTTCCTGGCATCTATTTTCATTTGCTTATTTTGGGCTTTGAGTGCTTCGTTCTCCTGAGCTAATTTCTTTTTATCACCCTCATCGGCTGCCGCCTGTACGCTCTTGTCAAATTGGAGGTCCCGGACCCATTGCTCCAACTGTCCTATTCTAGCTCGGTACTCCTTTTCCTTTGTTTGCCAATCCCATTGAACCTGGACCCCATCAGTAAATTGTTGCACGTGCGGCCTTTTAGCGGGTCTCTCTGGGATTTGGAATCTTTTGCCAAACCACGTCAGATACTTGGGATCTACCTCGCCTCTAGCTTGGTCTTGTATTATGGTTTTAGGCTCGAGGAACCGGCACTCATTCCATATCTTTCATATTCTGCCTTTAGGAAATGCAGCCTTCGGGCCTAACTCAATGATTTACTCACTCAGGTCTTCATCATTGTGCACTGTCTGGAATCTTCCAAGTTGTCGCAAAACCTGGTAAGCAGTGTAAGGTTGCATGCTTCGGATACCCATCAAAAGGATATAGGGGACCTCTGCTGACATGTAGACAACTTCAGTAGCGAGAAGCCACCCATAAGCCCACTCAATCTTATCTGCGGTCAACGATCTCAAGCACCCTCAGGAAATTCAATGCATGTAACTCGGGTTTCAAATTCATTGATACAACTAAGCCCGGTTAACCCAAAATTCATATACATTGTACGGTGACATAGATGCTCTTGAATCCACATTTGTAGTAAGAGATTACATCCTTGAAAGAATTTCTCGCCCTCTCGGCATTTGGTTAAAGCTCGATACATCTCTGCTACGATCAAAGGAACCACCGTGCTAGTAGGTTTCTTTGTAGCCACATCCAACATCCCTACTAGCCCGAGGTCTATGTGACCGTCTTTCGTTGGGCAAACCATAATTCCTAGAAAAGCCACCTTGAATGCTAACCCCCACCGGGCTTCCTATTTGTCTTTGTTTCCAGGGTGAGTGAGGCCGGTGTTGGGCTCTTCAAAGCCTTTTGGGTTTCTATACCGATAATATAGGAAGTGCAAAGTGCAACACCCTTCTGCCAGATACGGGTATTGGATATCCCGACTGATGTTCAACAAATCTAAGAATCTGTGGAGGGTGATCGGTTTTGGTGCTAAGGGATATCTACTTCGCAGGTTCCCGTTGAGGCCTGCATACCCTGCCATCTCTTCTAATGTCGGTGTGAGTTCAAAATCTAAGAATCAGAAGACATTACGTGTTGGGTCCCAGAACGGTATCAATGCTTCAATAATATCCTTTCTCGGCTTTATGCTCATGAGTCCAACAAGGCCGCCCAAAATTTTGACCATCGTTTCTTTACTTCCAGTTCCTAGGTCGTCCCATCACATATGGAGCTTTAGGGGTATCTCGCTCAAGACTGAGAAGGTTTCGATGTTGTTTGAATTCATCCTGCACATTTATTTAGAGGGGATGACTAAAGGGAAAAGTGGCTATTTTTCGCAAAAATTGTTTTTAGGAAAACAAAAAAGAATATTTTGTTTAAGAAAAATAAATATTTGGTTTTGCGGATACGACCTTTCAGTACTTCC
>MU681219.1:112480-126368 GCA_026770625.1 Nicotiana glauca
GGACCCAACCCCTGTGTTGAGTCCCCTAAGTCAAATGCACATGATGCAAACAAGCATCCTACTAGGGATCTTGCATGAGTTTATTGTTCTTCTAGGTTTAAACCCTAGGTTTATTGGTCTAGACCTGGCTTACCCGAGCGGACAACTCGAGCCGAGGGGGAGGCAACGTACAGGGGATACAGAAGCTCCGCCGGTTTTGCAACTTATCCAAACCTCGTTCTAAATTGGGAAAAGACTCTAAACAGAAGAGAAGCTACACGAAGTGCATCCTTCTCTATGATGTAGAAGACTCGGAGAGAAGAAGGGATTCACGACAATTTATATATACAGTTTCAACAAATATCAAAGCGGCAAAACACTTAGCACATATAGCATGGAACATGTAGAAAAATCAGATAAAGCCAAATACAACAATTTAACTGAGCTCGAATTCTTGAACCCTGAACTGAAATGCTAGGTTCTTATCCCCAGCAGAGTCGCCAGAGCTGTCACACCTCCCTTTTCGCTACTACACCCCACGAGGGGTATAATAAAGGGAGTTTTTCTAATTAAAGGACAATCGAAATGGGATTCGTTTACTAAGAAATTCAGAGTCGCCACTTGGGAGATTTATAGTGTCCCAAGTCACCGGTTTGAATCCTGAATCGAGCTTAGGATTTGACTCTGTATTACAGTCGCAAACCAGAAATCCGGGTAAGGAATTCTATTAACCCGGAAGAAGGGGTTAGGTACTCCCGAATTCCGTGGTTCTAGCACGGTCGCTCAAATATTATATTTGGTAAATTTTGATTTTTATACATGTTAAACCTATAGTGCAGTTTTTAGAATTATGTACCGCTTTTAGTTGATCATTAAGAAAGTAAACGTCTTTTAAGAACGTGTTTTCGGATCACGTCACATGAAATGCACCCGGATCCTCGACACATTCTCTTACAACATTTTGGGATTTGGATTTGAGTCGCATGAAATGCACACCCATATTTAAGAAGATAAAATTATTAAAAGGCGCACCTAAAGTGACTAACGGGTTATTATCTTTGCGGAGGGCCATGAAATTCGCTAAACGGCACGCCCCAAATTCTAAGTATTTTACTGTAAACATTTAAAAAGCGCCCCGCAAGTTATGCATTTTTTTTGGCAAGGCTCATCTCATTTATTTTAAAGGCCCACCCTAAAGTAAACTATGATTCTCTATATTATTTGTCTCTAATAATAAAAGGAAAAGGGCTAATTAATTAGTATTATGAAATTCGGGCCTCAAGTTCAGGTCCGGATCCATACAAAAGGAAACACCTTTTAGTTTGAACCCCCTTCCTAACTTAAAGCCCATAGCCTGTCATCTAAGCGCTAACAAATCAGTGGCCATTTCAGTCTTGGGCCCCAAGAGCCCAAACCAAACGACACATGCAGGCTCGACAAATTTCGTCCAACCAATATATTGGGCCTGACATCAATTCACAATGGACATATGGTAGACCAGTGAAACTTGGCCCAGGTCCAAATTGACAAATACTTATGACAGGACCTGGGCCTTCCACTCAAGTAATAAGGCCCAAAGGTGACTGGGGATCTGATAGCCCAAATAGATGAGAACACCTACAACGATTCCAAGTGCACTAAGCGTTAAGTGACTGAATTTTAATTCCAGTTATTTTACCTACTGACTTTAGCTTGACTTCTCCAATACTATTAATGTGAAATCCTAAATGTAACGTGATTTACAAACACCAAATGGACCAATTGTTTTTTTTTTTGAGTTAGGCAATCCATGTCATTACAAATTAATTATGTAAACATGAGGTTGGTATCATATTTTATTACTCACGCAGATTTGAAACCCTAACCAACTCATTTATACTAAGTGACCAACAAGTTAGAAATCATGACTAACAATGGCAAACTGATCCTATATTTGATGATTTCATCTAGCCATGATTAACACACAAGTTCAGTTATGCTTCCCTAATCAGTGTGAGAACTCATACGGCTAACTGTTTTTGAAAAATAAACTGTATGTGAATGAAACAACTCCAAATTCCTGAAGACATCTAACAGGAAGTCGACTACAACCAATGTGAATTACCTTATTAACCTAATCTAAAATTAGTTATAACTAGTTCTTAATACGTATATGAATTAGCTAATGAAAAACTAATTACAACTGAAACTTCAAACAAACTCATTGAATCCAAGAGATTAAAGTTCACAGTCCAGTTTATACAATCTAGGATCAATATAATACACAAAGGACATGACATATCGAAAAAGCAAACTGTTTATACATTAAAACCAACACAAAATAGAGGAGTTAAGAGATCAGCTTCAAACAACCCTTTTACTTGTGACGACCCGGCCCGTTGTCACGTGAGTTACCATCCCATTTTCCCCATATTGTGTTGCCTTATGTTTCAATATCGATATTTGTGTTGATCGGGTGGAATTGAGTTGGTTTTAGTTGGAAATGAGGCACTTAGCCTCTTAGAGGAAAGCTTGTTTTAGAAAAGTCAACTGGAAGTTGACTATGTGGTTAGAGGGCTCGGATGTGAATTTTGGAGTTTCGGTTAGCTTCGGGGGATGATTCGTGACGTAGGAGTGCGATCGGAATTGATTTTGGAGGCTTGGTGTAGAATTAGGCTTGAATTGGCGAAGTTTGAATTTTGGCGGATTTCGGTTGATAGGTGAGATTTTGATCCGAGGGTCGGAATGGAATTCCAAGAGTTGAAGTAGCCCCGTTAGGTGATTTTGGATATGCGTGCAAAGTTTCAGGTCATTCAGAGGTGTTTAGGTCGGGTTTTTGATTGAATGTGCAATTCGGAAGTTTTTAAGAAACTTAGGCTTTGATTGGATGAAAATTGAGGATTTTGATATTAACGATGGCGTTTTGATGATTCGAGCAAGTTTGAATAAGGGGAATAGATCGTGTTTGTGCTTTTGGTTGAGGTCCCGGGGGCCTCGGGGTGAATTCGGGTGGTTGAACGAGAGAATTTAAAGTTGGAAGTTTTGCTGGTTCTGGTTGCAGCATGTATTTCTGCATCTGGGGAAGGGAGACCGCAGATGCGGCTTCGCGAAAGCGAAGAAGCTCCACAGGTGCGAAATGGTGAGAGTTCAGCAGTTTCCGCAGAAGCGGCAGGATTGACCGCAGGAGCGGTATCGCGGGTGCGAGTTTTGGACCGCAGAAGCGATCATGCCCCTTAAGCGAAAGTCCGCAGAAGCGGAAAGAGACCGCAGGAGCGGTAACCGCAGAAGCAGTTATGGACCGCAGAAGTGGTCCTGGGCAAAATGAAGGAAACCGCAGAAGCGGAAGAAAATCGCAGAAGCGGAAGTCGCATAAGCGACATTGGTATCGCAGAAGCGAAAAATGGTCTATGCAGAAAGGTTAAGTTCTGGGAATGGGACTTCGTTCCCATTTCGCATTTTTGACGATTTGGAGCTCGGTTAAGGCGATTTTTGGTCCAATTTTCATAGAGAACAACGTGGTAAGTGTTCTTGAATAAATTTTTGTTGTATAACTTGAATCTATTAAAAGTTTTAGCGTTTAATCAGAGAATTTTGTTGGAAAAATGGTAGAAAACCCTCTTGGATAAAAATCAAGGATTTGAGGGGTCAAACGAACTCTGATTTTTGTAAATTTGACATGTATAGACTCGTGGCAAGATGAGGAGTCCGGTGATGTGAATTTTATAATTTTTTGAGACGTGGGTTCGGGGCTCGGGTTTTGTGAATTTCGTGAATTTCACTATTTTTCGAGTCTTTTCGATTGGGTTATATCCCCCTAGCATATTGTAATGCATTTGCTCTGATTTTGGTTAGATTAGACGCGCGTGGAGACCGGTTTGAGGAGCAAAGGCATCGCGGGCTAAAGTTTTCGCCGGTTCGAGGTGAGTAATACTTGTGAATGATATCCTGAGGGTTTGAAACCCCGAATTTGCACATTATAGTGCTGTATTGGGGTGACTTGCACGCCGGGTATGATCGTGGGGTAGAGCACCGTAGGGATTGTGACTTGGTCCATCCCGATTGTTGATTTAACTGCGTGATTGACTGAAAACTACTTGATGCTATCATGATTTGGGCTGATTGCCATGTTGTGGGCTTCGTGCCGATTATTTCAATCCTTTAGGGATTGATATCATTGTTTTTTCATTACGTTGCATATTATTTGATCTCAGTCCAAGGTTCTAAATACTGTTTTGCAAACTCAGCCATCTTTCTAAGATTTGAAAACTTAAATGATATTTTTCTGACGTTTTGAGCTGAGAACTGCTTATTTTCTATTGCCCAAGGGGCTTATGTGCATTGCTGGACTGAGCATGGATCGGGCTGCGCACGGCAGCAGTGTTATGTGTGCATTTCTGGACTGAGATATGGATTGGGTTGCACGTCGCAGCAGTATATACATATACATGCATGGATCGGACTGCATGCCACAATAGTATATTATATGGATCGGACTGCACGCCGCAGTAGTATATTATATGGATCGGACTGCACGCCGCAGTAGTATATTATATGGATCGGACTGCACGCCACAGTGATATATTATATGGATCGGACTGCGCGCCGCAGTATTATAGTGCTTGTGCTATAGGAGCCCCTCCGGAGTCTGTACATACCCCTAGTGAGCGCAGGGTACCCAAATGGATCGTGCTGCGCGCCACAGCGGTCATGTGCATTGCATTGCATTCATGCATTCATTCCTGATTGTACTACGTGGCATGATTTTTAGCACTCACATATCATTGTCATACATGCTATTACTTGCCTTGTTGACCAGATACCCTGGTGTTACATGTTAAGGAGTGCTGAGCCCGAGAGGCTGATGTTGTACTTTGTGAGTAGGGAGTGAGCCCGCGGGGCTGATACTGCACTGAGAGGTTGATACTGAGCCCGAGGGGCAGATTTCTGATTAATTACTACAAAGAAATCATACATAGTAACTCTTGACTGCATCGGAATTGATAGCCATTTATACACATTTTCCTTCCACATCTGTTAGATATAGTGCACCATTAGACAATACTCTGGTTACAACAAATGGCCCCTGCCAGTTTGGGGCGAACTTTCCTTTTGCTTCAGCCCAATGAGGCAAAATACGTCTCAGTACTAACTGTCCCACTTCAAACTTCCTCGGACGCACTTTCTTGTTGTACGCTCTTGCCATTCTTTGTTGGTACAATTGGCCATGACACACTAATGCCAATCTTTTCTTATCGATCAAACTCAACTATTCCAAATGGTTTTTTACCCATTCATCATCATCAATCTCAGCCTCTGCGATAA
This sequence comes from Nicotiana glauca, assembly GCA_026770625.1. NCBI lineage: Eukaryota > Viridiplantae > Streptophyta > Magnoliopsida > Solanales > Solanaceae > Nicotiana > Nicotiana glauca. The sequence goes on from MU681219.1 coordinate 117,761, forward strand.
TTCGAAGGGATGGGATATCCACTTCTGCGGGTATCACATCTTCGGTGCCATACACCAATGAATAAGGAGTAGCTCCTACTGAAGTTCGAACAGTGGTGCGGTACCCCAAAAATGCAAAAGGCAACTTTTCATGCCACTGTCTAGAACCCTCTACCATTTTCTGAAGTATTTTCTTTATATTCTTGTTGGCCACTTCGACCGCACCATTCGCCTTAGGGCGGTATGGGGTAGAATTGCGATGGGTAATCTTTAACTGCTCACATGTCTCTTTCATCAAATGACTATTGAGATTAGCTCCATTGTCTGTAATGATCACCTTTGGAATCCCAAACCGACAGATAATGTTTGAATGCACAAAATCCACCACAGCTTTCTTGGTTACGAACTTGAACGTTTTAGCCTCTACCCACTTGGTAAAATAATCTATAGCCACCAAAATGAACCTGTGCCCATTTGATACTGCTGGCTCAATTGGCCCAATGACATCCATGCCCCATGCAACAAAAGGCCACGGTGTGGACATCGTGTGTAATTTTGATGGTGGAGAATTAATCAAGTCTCTATGCACTTGGCACTGATGACATTTGCGTACGTAACTGATGCGATCCCGCTCCATAGTAAGCCAGTAGTACCCCGCTCGGAGGATCTTCTTTTCCAGAATGTACCCACTCATATGCGGTCCACAAACTCCGGAATGTACCTCAGTCATGATAGTTGTGGCCTGTCTCACATCAATGCATCTTAAAAACCCGAGATATGGAGTTCTTTTGTAAAATACTCCCCCACTAAAGAAAAACCCGCTTGCCAACCGTCGAATCATTCTTTTCTGGTCACCTGTGGCCTATACCGTATACACCCCCATCCTGATATATTCCTTGATGTCATGAAACCACATCTCACTATCAAATTCTTCTTCAACCATATTACAATAAGCATGCTGATCATGGACCTGAATTTGCAAAGGGTCCACATAAGCCTTATCCGGATGACGCAACATTGACGCCAAAGTGGCCAACGCATCGGCAACCTCATTATGAATCCTTGAAATGTGCATGAACCCTACTGATTGAAACTGTTGACAAAGGTCATGCAAACATTGTCGGTACGGTATAAGCTTCAAGTCCCTTGTTTCCCATTCTCTTTGAATTTGGTGCACTAGTAGGTCCGAGTCACCCATGACCAAGACTTCCTGGACACCCATATCTACAGCTAACCTCAGACCCAAGATACATGCCTCATATTTTACCTTGTTGTTAGTACAATAGAAATGATGCTAAGCTGTAACGGGGTAGTGCTGCCCTATTTCAGAAATAAGTACTGCTCCTATCCCCACGCCTTTCATATTGGCAGCCCCATCTACTAATCTCTTCATAGGCCTCGTCATCATCGTATGCCAACTCATCATCACACTCAATTTTTTGTATTATTATTTCTAAGTTAGATTGGCTTTTAAAACTGGACCAAAGATTCTTCATGCATGTCATGTCATTGATATCAGCATAAACAGAACTGTACAGAGAAGAAAAGAAAACAGAAACAAAATTAGGAATGAAGAAAGAAAGACAATTGCATTTCATTGAATATAAAGATAACATGGCTTTAACACATCCAACTGGACGAAATATAATATCTGAATTACAAACCCTGGAATAATCCAGAAAACAAAAGAAAATCAAAAACCACTACCAAGACTCCCTCCGAGTAGGAAGCGGAGTAGCTTCCCAGTTTTTGACTTTTGCACGTGGTCCGACGAACTTCACATTTGCCTTGCTTGGCTCTTCCCCGGCCTCAACCATGTTAACCTCAGCGAACAACCTTTCGAACCCTTTGTCCAAGTCTCCATCAGCACCAATCAATGACTCAGAAACTTTTGACAACAATTGCTTTCTGATACCCGGCTCGACGAATGATCTGGACAGACGTGGGATTGGCTTGGGAAGGACCCATGCCCTCTTCTTCATTTTGCGGGCCCGCCTTACATCAGCAGTTGTGGGATTGAACCCTAAACCAAAAGTATCCAGATTCTTGGGAAGAGAAACTGGCTGCACAATGCCTTGAAGATCAACACCCAAACCTTTGCCCGGTATGAAACCATTCTTTAACATTTCTGAGGCCACCATGATGGATGCAGCAGCTACCTTTGGCACAGGAATACACTCCCCTTCCGGGATCTTTTCAACTAATACCGCGTCCAAGATTTGATAAACCCATGTACCATTGTTGTCCTCAGCTTCTATGACAGACATAATGGTATTACATGAACTATTTTCCCAATGCACCACAATTTCCTGCCGGTCCCACTAGAATTTGACCATCTGATGCAAGGTAGATGGCACTGCTTTTTTCTGCATGAATCCAGGGTCGGCCTAACAAGAGATTGTAAGAAACAGCTACATCGAGCACCTGGAACTCCATAGTAACTTCAACCGGTCCTATCGTCAGTTCTAACACTATGTCCCCTACTGTTTCCTTTCCTCCTCCATCAAATCCTCGCACGCAAATGCTATTCTTGTGGATTCTTTCACTGTACACCTTTAGCTTGTCCAGGGTGGAGAGAAGGAAGATGTTTGCACTAGACCCATTGTCAATCAGCACCCGGGTGACCACAGAGTCTTCGCATTTCACCGTGAGGTATAGTGCTCTACTATGCTCAGTGCTTTCCAACGGCAACTCATCATCAGAGAATGTAACCCTATTGACCTCGAAAATCTTGTTTGCTATTTTCTCCAGATGGTTCATAGAGATCTTATCCGGAACATGGGCTTCATTTAGAATTTGCATCAATGCCCAGCAATGCTCATCTGAATGGATCAATAATGATAGCAATGAGATCTGTGCCGGGGTCTTCCTTAACTGTTGTACAATGGAGTAATCTTGCGCCTTCATCTTCTTCAAGAATTCTTCCGCCTCTTCTTTAGTCACGGCTTTCTTTACGGGCGCTGGATTATCTTTGGCAATTTTAGCTTTTCTCAATTCCTCAGGGGCGAAACATCTTCCTGAACGAGTCAGCCCATGAGTTTCGCAAACTTCTTCTTTAACTTCCTTTCCCTTATACATTACTGTCACCCGACCATAATTCCATGGCACGACCTTCTCACTGGTTATTGGTAACTGAATCACTGGATTGATAATAACTGGTTCCATGCGAGCACCTTTTACGATCACAAAGGGCTTGGCCACTGCTCCTGTCACACCTCCTTTCGGCGCGCCCCCACCCCGAGGGGTAAAAATGGGCGAAGGGAGTTTTTCCAATTAAAGTGACAATATTCGAAACGGGATTATTTTGTTTATTTCAGAGTCGCCACTTGGAATAAATTAAAGGTGTCCCAAGTCACCGATTTATTTAAATCCCGAATCGAGGAAATTTCGACTTTCCTAATGAAGTCTGCGAACCAGAAATTCTAAGTAAGGAATTCTGTTGATCCGAGGGAAGGTGTTAGGCACCCCCGAATCCCGTGGTTCTAGCACGGTCGCTTAAACTATTGTAAATGGCAAAAATATCTGATTTTAATACATGTTATGAATCACGTGCTTTTAAATGATTCTAGACTGCTTTTATTAACTTGAAACTGTACACTTGGCAATTTCGGATAAGATGGATCTAATCTTGACCTGAATATGTGGATCACAAATGTGCCTGGGTCATTTATTTTTAACCTGTGCCGATTTAAAGTGATTATTAGACTAGGCAAAAAGTTGATTTATCCAAAAATGTCTGTTGAGGTTATTTCCAATTAGGACCTTATACAATGACGGTATCACATTTATGACTTGTTAAGTTAGGATTAAGGATTGGCTGAAGGGTATAAATCGATAAAATTAATCAACTATGTCAAGGGATAATTCGCTGTGGATCTCACTACCCTTAATCCGATATTAATTGGCGAGTTCAGAACTAGGTGGCCGGAGTCAAACTAGCATCAGAATCTAAGGCCTTGGTTACTTGTATTGTTTAAACGACTACAAATAAATTAAAGGAAATCGAGCGAGATGATTCAAATTATCCTATATTGGTGACTAAACAAAAATCGAACTACCATCTTAACATGCTCAAACTACTTGGTTTTAGCAGATTGTCTATCTAAAATTCCAATGTAAATATCAGCCTGAACAGGCTATCTTTTACATAGTTCAAATTTCATTAACATTATACCATTACAACATATACTAAAAAATATAAATTAGGTGAAGCATGAATGAAGATTGGCATCTGCTTTTAACGATGATTTTCGGGGTGACACTTTATTTCAAAATCCGATCCCTCGGTTCAAACAGTTACATAAGCTGTGTTTCGAATGTGTACCTGGAGATGAGATACAATGAGGAGAAAAATCAGCAGAATCGCAGTAGCAGCCAACAGCAAGAGCAATAACAGAAGGTCCCAGGAAGATTTCAAGACCGAGAACTAGAATGAACTAGCAACAAAATCCAACCAATGACAGTTTTCAAAGGTAATCCAAACAGCAAGTGGACAAATGCAGCCCAGCAGTAGCACAGATTCCAGCAACAAACAAAAAAAAACCAATAGCCGAAGATGGCAAGAAATTCCAGGAATGGTTTGATCCAAAACAGGGAATTTAAAACAACCAAACAGCAACTTTAGAAAAACCAGGCAGCAGCAATAATGGCCTCAAATAGCTCAAAAGAAAACTTCAGATAACTTGAGTTCTCGGAGATGGAAATAGCAACAGATAAAGACTCAAATTGTTTCCGATCTTAAGCCAATGTAACACTGCTATAGGGGACAGGATTGCTAGCTCAAAACACTATTATTCTGATCCTTTTGTAGGAGAGCGGGCTGATAGAAACTCAATTCAAACTAATGAGCTGAAAAGAAAATGGACTCGGACCAAAACAGGGACAGCGGAGTAGTGTTTTCCTTTGAGTTTTCTCTACTGCTTTTTGTTCCAGGAGGTCTTTTTTTAGAGTGTATCTCAGTGTTCTTTTTTTTCTTTACATCTCTAAGGTTCCCCTTATATATCCCCACTGAACCCAGCAACAGCCCCTTTTTTATATGTTTAAAAACTGATCAGCCCCCATATTATTCCCTCTGTGTTTCCACCTTACATTGTCTAAGTATGGGTTTCATTTTTTAATATCTGAAGTGCAGAAGTTAAATGGAATACCTGCTGTCCAGCAGGTTCCACTAAACTGCCTCATGTGACCAGCATCTCTTAGTCATTAAACTAAGGCTGGTCCTGACTTCCCATTACTTGGTGTCTAAAACAGGCTGTGATTCACACTATGGGCTTCCCTTTTAATCCATTTAACACATGTTCAAGGCTGGCAACCCAACTAAGTTCTGACATTTTTGTCTGAATTGTAACTAAAGTGAATTCAGCTATAACCAATTCAGACCCCTAAGCATAAATATAAACAAAAACAGACTTCAATTCAATCAGTGATTCTGGACCAAACTAAGAGTGTTAGTCACTGTCCAAATGTTCTAACAGAACAAAACCATATAACTAATCGACGACATTTATTTAATCGATTACAACACGTATAATCGATAATAAACATTTGCCAAATCAATTCAGTGATTCACACAACTCAAGCCCAAAAAACAGAGGAAGATACGAGACTGACTATTCGACGATGCTGATCGAAACGAATACGTATTCTATAACGAACAATCAAACCAACAACAGAAATAAAATTTGACCAAACAAAAAGGTCGGGAAGATGAGAACAGAACAATCGATAAAATTAAAAATATACAAATACGCACATAACTAAACAAAATAATCAAAAACAACAAAGGAAAAGAAAGAAATACCTCGACAGAAATCAAATAGACCTCGTCGGACTTGGACCAAAGGACTGGGAATTTTTGAAGCCAAATGGGCCTTAACCGAGGTGTTCTCAATTGAGAACACCCAAGCTAAGGTCCATTGGACCTCAAATGCCTATCGAATCTAGCTGGGAACCCCATTTCGAACTTCTAGGGTTCATAGCCGCCATTTGGAGCTCGGGGTTTTCTGGTTGGATTCGAGCCGGACCAAGGGTCGTTTGAGTGTGAGGGAGGTCAGGAGGTGCTAAGGTGCGAGTTTGGGCTTGGTTGAGATAGGTTCCAGTTTTGCTCGAATCTTCAAATGAAGATTCGAGAAGCTGCGGACTGATTCGAGCTAAGGCCTTGATGGATTTGTGGAGAGGGGAGTCAGGGGGTCTTGTGGTGTTAGTTTGATGACCGTTGGCATCGTTGCTGCCGGGTTTCAGGCGAGGGGGGAGGGTGGCGGCTGGGCTAGGGTTTCTTGGTCTCGTCTTTGAGTTTGGAGACGATGAGAGACGGAGTGAGGGGGGTTTGGTTCGTGGGGGTGTGGGGTGTGTTTGGTTGTTTATATACGGGGCTGGGGATTCGATCCTGGCCGTTGGATGAAGTGATATCGATGGCCAGGATCTTTTCAACCGGAGGAAACGATGCCGTTCGGTTAAGTGACGGGGCTGGGTCGAGACGGGTATCGGGTCGGGGCTGGATCGGGTAGAGACGGGGAATCCTGGGACCGTTGGATTAATGGAGATGAACGGCTCTGATTAAATGCACTTAAACGGCGTCGTTTGGATTAATGAAGGGCCTGAACTGAGCCGTTAGATTTGATTTGAATCAACGGCCCTGATGGAAGGCCTGGATACGACGTCGTTTTGACGTCCCTGAGACCAACCTTCCGTGGCCTGGGCCAAACACTGGCTTGGGCCTGATTTCTTTGCATTTTTAGCCATTTTCCAACTTTCTTAATTAGCCACCAATAAATTAAACTCACTCTATCAAATTAAGAGAGATAAAATCACATACCTATTAACTAACACACAAACAAATCAAAGCAAACCGAAAGACGATAATGCATATATATACATATATATGTGTATATATACATATATATATATATATATATTTGTATTTTTAATTAATTTAAACAAATGAACATGCATACACAAAATGCAAATAAATGACCAAAATTCACCAAAAATCCACACACAATGCAAAACTATTTTATTTTGGAATTTTGGGAATAATTCTCATATAGGGAAAAAATCACGTGCTCACAGCTCCCGGCACCACCACTTTAGCTGGTTCTTGCTTTACTACAACACTACTCGAAGGCTCTTTTCCCACCACAACCGGTTCTCGTTTAACTGCAACATTGCTTGAAAAATCTTTTTGTATCACCACAACTAGTTTACTAACTGTTTCTTCCACCTGGATCAATGTCCTTCCACTAGTTAATTTCTCATTTGGCCTGTCCTTACTAGCCCTGATCATCATTATGATTCGCGAAGGCTTCTTGTGCACTCCCTTTTGTAATAACTCAATCATATGGGTCTCGTGGTGAGCCAGCAATGGATTTTGGTTATTATTTGGTGCATCTGGGGCCTAGACCTCGATCCGGTGGGTGTCAATGAGCTCCTGCACCACTGTCTTTAGCTTCCAACACTTCTCTGTATCATGTCCAGGGGCCCCGAACAGTATTCACAACTTATTGAGTGGTCCAGATTTCTAGGAAGGGGGTTTAGCATTTTGGGCTCAATTGGATTCAACAGACCTAACTGCCTCAATTTGTGAAAAAGAGTGGTATATGATTCTCCCAGTGGAGTGAAAGTCTTTTGCTTCGGTAATCTCTCATTTTTGAAGGCTGGGTTTGGTCGGTGACCTGCTCCGGCTGGATTTATGTTGCTCTTGGGGGTGGATAAGTGTTTTGTAGAGATGGGTATGAGTTTTGTAGAGCCGGTGCAAGCCATTGCACATGAGCCGGAGGTTGGGTATAAGTTTGAGCATGGTGGACGGAAAAATATGGATCTGGCGGTGGGTAGTAATGTTGTGGAGGGATATATAGAGTGTATGGGTAATTTTGGTGGTGGGGTCGGGGTTGGTTGTAGTAGAGTGAAGGGCCTCTAGATCTGGACCAAGCTCCAGACTCAACGGTTGCTACTTCTTCTTTCTTATTTTTCCCGGGCACACCCCCAGTGCTGCTTTGGATGGCCTGAATGGTGGCTTTGATCGCTGAATAGCTCATGATTTTATTGGATTTAAGCCCTTCCTCGACCATGACTCCCATCTTTACAACTTCATTAAAAGATTTGCCATTTGCCGTCACCAAGTGACCAAAGTAAGTCGGCTCCAGAGCCTGCAAGAAATAATCAACCATCTCGCTTTCTTTCATTGGAGGGTCGACCCTCGTGGCCTGCTTCCTCCAGCGGAACCCATACTCCCTGAAGCTCTCCCAGGGTTCTTCTCAAGTTTTATCAGTGACAGGCGATCTGGAACAATTTCTAGATTGTACTTAAAATGGCAGGGGAATGCTTGTGCCAAGTCATCCCAGGTATACCACCTACCATGGCCCTGTCGTGTATACCACTCCAAAGCAGACCCACTCAAACTCTGGCTGAAGTAAGCCATCAATAACTCGTCTTTTCCACCTGCCCCTCTCATTTTGCTGCAGAATCCCCTCAGGTGGGCTACCGGGTCACCATGCCCGTCATATAGATCGAACTTAGGCATTTTGAACCCTGCTGGTAACTGAACATCCGGGAACGGACACAAATCCTTATAGGCCACACTGACTTGGCCACCCAATCCTTGCATGTTCCTGAAGGATTGCTCCAGGCTTTT